>JAQQSK010001139.1:0-135082 GCA_028658325.1 Potorous gilbertii
AGAGAGTACTCTGATCAGGTTTTTTTTTTTTCATGTTACCCTGTTCTCCTCCACCATACTTAGAACAAACTTCATTGCCGGCTTATTGAAAGTCCTTCTCTTCTTCAAGGCCTAATCTCCTTCAGTTGAAATCCACCTTACCCTCCTCAAGTTTCTACTAGAATTTTTTTTGGACCTCCTTTTTGCATTTCTCCAGGAGACTTTTCCAGACCTCATTCCCCCCTCCCCCTACTGCTAGTGCCTTAGCCCTCTCAAATTGTCTTCCATCTTCTCTATGTATAAATGGCACCTACCTGTTTATTTACATGTAGTTTCTGGCCATTAGAATGAAAGATCCTTGAGTGCAGAGTTTGTTTTTTTAGCCCCAGGATTTAGCAGCTGTGCCTGTACATATTATTCACCTAATTAATGCTTGTTGATTGAATTAAAGTGCTATGCAAATATCAATTGCTATTATTATATAGTTGGTCATTCATAGATGTTTATTGAATATTATAGTCCTCTACCGGAACAAACTTCCTTCTTAGTGTGGCTTCCACTCTGTTGTCTTGACAAATGAAATGGTTTCCCTTCCATTTTCTCTCACACAAACCAGCTAGCTCTCTTGCCACCAAATTCACTTCAACTACTGCCTTCATGCAAAACCAACATGATCAACTCTTCAATTATCTGACTTATTACAAAACAATTCATGGGGCCAGGCTAGGTGGAACTATGAGGAATGCACAGTCTATTTTCAGCACCATTTAATGGCAAGATTGCTGGCTTTGAAATCAAAAGATCTGGATTTGAATTCTAGCTATGTTACCTGTTTGACCTGGGGCAAATTGATTCACTTATTTGAGGAGAATGACTTTGATTCAAAATTCTATGAACAGTGATGTCTCCAATAACCTGATTTTATCTTCCCTTTCCCCCAAGGTAACTTAGGAAAACTGCAAACAGGCCTCTAGCATATACAAACTCTATTCTCATATGGTTTTGAATAGTCTATCTTTCCCTAAAGAGAATGAATTGGGAAATAATTGAGCCACTAGACTTTTAAAAGGGGGATGCCCAATCATGATGTCAAATAATAAGGACATAAGAGTTGAGTTCTAACTTTGGCATGTAAATAGGGTCAACGATGATCTCTGTGTGACCAAGAAATTAAATATCTGTGGAGAAAGGCTTCATTATAAAAGCCCTATGCTCTATGCATTTGGAAATAATTGCCAAAAAGGAAAAATCCCTGGTCTGGTACTTCATTGCTAGAACTATAAGCACTTCAGGAGAAAACTTGAACCCGCCATCCTACGACCATCCACTCACCTCACAGACCCAACAGAATGGAGAACTTCAAAGCTGGAAGAAATCCTCAAGATCATCTGGCCCAGGACTTCACCGTTTTTGTACCCCAAATCCCCTTAATGACTGACTGGGGAAGCCTCTAGACCTCTCCTCAGAATAATATTTGTAAATCCATGAAACAGAAGACATAGGGTTAAAACGGAAACCAATTAAATTGGACTATAGTTATCAAAAGATTTTATAAAACAAGATCATAAACCCCAGTTAAGAATCACTGAACTAGTTTATTTTACAAACTGGGAAAGGAAGGTCTTCTTCTTCTTCTTTTCCTCTACCTCCTTCTTTCTCCTCCTTCTCCTTCCAACCATTACCACCATCTGGTACTACCAGTTGCTGGTACTACTATTACTACTACTCAAAGACTCATGAGGTTAAATAGAAGGGGAAGGACAGCCCATGCACTGGGAGTGTGGATGAGGATGAGCAGAGAGCTACAGGGCTTTACATCGCCACTTCAAGAGTTACAAAGAGCTGCTGCTCAGAGAATAGAGCTGCTCAGTGGATCTGTGGAGTAGGAGAGAATAACAGAAAGCAACAGATCAGACAATTTGTACTGTGGTCTTAATGGTAGATAATAATTTAATGTGTTAACTTTCTTTGACTTCAACACATTTGCTTTGTAAAAAGAATCTTAATGTTTTCTTCTGGGCTGATGTGTTGATATCTTTTTCATGTATCCCTGTGCCCCCATATTTTTACATAACTTTAGAACTCTCTTCCTATAAAAACTAATTAAAAGGCCAGAAGTAAAGAAAGAAATTAACCACTGAATAACCTTAAAAAACTGCTACTTATTAAAGGAAAAGGACCTATTTGTACAAAAATATTTATAGCAGCTCTTTTTTTGGTGGCAAAGAAATGGAAAAATTCCCCATCAGTTGAGGAATGACTGAAGAAGTTGTAGTATATGTTTGAAATGGAATATTATTGCACTATATGAAATGACTAGCAGGATGATTTCAGAAAAACCTGGAAACACTTACATGAATGGATGCAAAATGAAGAGAGCAGAGCCAGGAGAACATTGTACACAGTAATAACAATGTTGTACAATGACCAACTATGAATGACTTAGCTGTTCTCAGCAATACAATGACCTAAGATAATTCCAAAGGTCTCATGATGAAAAATTCTCTCTACATCCAAAGAAAGAACTAATGGAGTCTGAATGCAAATCAAAGCATACTACTTTTCACTTTTTAAAAATTATTATTTTTGGTCTGTCTTCTTTCACAATGTGACTAATATGGAAATATGTTTTGCATGATTGCACATGTATAATCTATATCAATTGCTTACTATTTCAAGAAGAGGGGAGGGAGGGAGAATTTGGAACTCAAAATTTTTTTTAAAAGAATGTTAAAAATTGTTTTTAAATGTAATTGGGGAAAAATAAAATACTATTTAAAAAGAATTGCTGCTTGTTTATTGTTGTGGGTAGTGTTTTTTGGGTGTGCATTTTTAACTTTCAAGTACATGTATTAATGAGAACTAGGAAAAAAAGGATGGCCTCATAAAAGCCCTTCAAATCTCTGTACGCATCAGTAACTAATTACTTAAAATTAGACAAACCAGAGCAGTACACAACCATTTGTTCTCTTAAGTACCTCATGCTTTTCCCCTTCAGATATCATTCACAGTAACTACATCAGACTCCATTTTCTTTTTTGTATTAAAATTTTTTTTATATCACGTGAAAAATGTTTATTTCAATCTTTAAAATACACTTTGTTCTTTGTAACCCCTGTACAGTTTTTAAGTCTTTTTTTATTAATTTGTTTGTTTTCAGTTTTCTACAATCACTTCCATAAATCTTAGATTTTCTGTTCTTCCCTTCCCTCTTCTTCTCCCTCCCTCCTCAAGATGGCATGCAATCTTATATGGATTCTACATATACATTCTTATTAAATACATTTTTGCCTTAGTCATGTTGCATGGAAGAATTAAAATGAATGGGAGAAACCATGAGAAAAAACAAAACAAAACAAAAGAGAAAATAGTCTGCTTCATTCTGCAGTACAATTCCATAGTTCTTTCTCTGGATGTGGAAGGCATTTTGCCTCAAGAGTCCATTGGGAATTTTTTAGGTTCCTGCATTGCTGTGAAGGGCTAAGTCTACCAGCAACAGTTCATATAAGTCCTTCCAGGCCTCTCTGAAGTCTTCCTGTTCATCATTTCTTATAGCACAACAGTATTCCATTACATTCATATACCACAATTTATTCAGCCATTCCCCAATTGATAGGCATCCCCTTGATTTCCAGTTCTTGGCCACCACAAAGAGAGCTGCTATAAATATTTTTGTACATGTGGGACCCTTTCCCATTTTTATGATCTCTTGAGGATACAGTCCTAGAAGTGATATTGCTAGGTCAAAGGGTATGCATATTTTTGTAGCCCCAGATTCTATTTTCAAACAAACAGGGTAAATTTCATCCCTGCCTTTAGGATTCTCCAAAATTTTGTTTTAATACAGTATGAACTAATGAAATTTAACAGGATCCATGTCAAAAAGGACAGATATATTGTAGATTGTAAGTGCCTAGAAGGCAAGAACCATTTCCCTGTCACTGTCACCTCTATGCCTGGGTACTTCATTCAACAGTATTCATGCAACAAATATTTAATACACACTTCCTTTGTGCAACATACTGTGTTGGACTCTGGGGGAGAGACAAAGAGATAAGGCACAGACTGATATTAAATAATAATAACTAAATAATAACTATATTAACTAAAATATAAAATAAAACACAGTAAGAGACTGATAGATGCAAAAGAAAATTCAAGCATGGAATGGAGTGGTCATTATTTACTGGGGAAATGGGATCATAAAAATTCTTTTCAGAGAGGTAGTGTGGTACAGAAGACTGGTACTGGATTTGTCTATGACACTGAGTTAAAAAAATGTATGCCACCTGTGTGGCAGGTATCATTTCACTTAAGTCATTTAACTTCCTTGGCACTCATTTCTTCAAATGCAAAATAAAAAGGTTAGAACAGGTAACATCTAAGGTATCTTATAAGCATGATCCTATGTATGTTAGTTCCATCTCCCCAACTAGGCAGAAGGTCCTTATTTTTAGAGACTTCTAATCTTTTTTCAGCTATTTGGAGTCTTAAAATTTCACAGAGGAGAGATGGCAAATGCTTAAAGCAATTTTATTACAGGGTATTTTCATGTATTGAAAAGAAGGCACAAGGAGATGTTTGGTAGTGGGAACACAGAGACGAGGGAAAAAAATAACTAGGGCAGCATCTGTAGATCTCTAGACATGTTCACCACCTGACACCTTGATAGCCAGACAGGAATAACTCAATGAAGCAGTCAGGGGTCATGGATTTTAGTAGGAGAGGGTAAGACATTTCTGGTTGGTTTCCTATCTCAGGACAATTCCAAGAGTAGGCCAGTGAAACCCTGATGGGATAAGCATGAAAGTTCCAGAAGTCAGCCTGACATCAGTGTCCAAAAAACTCTCCCCCCCGCCCAAAGCAGAAAGATTTTGCACTATCACAGGAACCTTCTGTCTAGTTCTTTAAAAAAAATTGGTATTTTTTGTTTTTGTCACCTACATGAGCTTTGTAAACTCTAAAGTGTTATAGAAATGCTGATGCTATCATCATCATTCTATCCATTTCTCTCCTTTCAGAGAGCCATGCCTTGTGATAAAGACTAATAAAAAGAAAAAGTTAAACAGTACTTACCAACATACTGAAAAAGTTTGACACTATATGCAGTCAGTGTTCCACACTTATGGTCTCCCCTCTGCAAAGACTGGGAGGAAAAGGGTCTTCTCATATCTTTTCTTTAGGACTGCTTTTGGTCATTATAATCATGCAACATTCAGTTTGGAATGTTGGTTAGTCTTCTTGTTTCCATTTTCATTTCTGTAGTCATTTTATACACACACACACACACACACACACACATACACACACATAATATAATCTTCCCGTTTTGGCTTACTTCACTTTGGAACAGTTCATATAACTCTTTCCACAAGTCTTTGTATTCATCATATTTATCATTTCATACAGATAAGAACATTCTGGTACTGTGCTATCACAATTTCTTTAATTATTCCCTAATCAATGAATATCTACTTTGCTTTCAGGTCTTGACCACCACAAAAGTGCTGTGCTATGAGTGTTTCAGTCACTTTCTGACATAATTCCAAATTGTTTCCCAGAATGGTTGCACTAATTCATAGTTCCACCAACAAATGGCATTAGTATTCCTGTCTTCACAATCTTTTTCCAAAATTGGCTATTCCTACTGTCAATTTTCTACTGTCAGTTTCCTACTGTGAGAACAGAAACCACAAGATTGCTTTGATTAGTATTTATCTCATTATGAGTGAATTGGAGCATTTTTTTCAAATGGTTTTCAAAAATTTACAATTCTTTTTAGTACTGTTTCCTTCATATCCTTTTATCACTTATCTACTAGGCAATGGCTTTTGCTTTTGGTATATTTTTGGTTTTCTTATATGATACTCTTGTCAAATATGTTTGATACAAAGGTTTTTTTCCCAGCCAACTTCTTCCCCTCTTATCCTAGTTGCATTAATTTTGTCCATGCAAAAGTTTTACACTTTCATATAATTGAAATTATCTTTTATCTCTATTCATTCCTCATGCTTACAATGAGCATGGATTAATCATGTTCTCCTTCTAAACGGAAAACCTTCTGAATAGTTCAGGCTTGAAGTCCAGGTTACTTTTGCATGGGCTGATGCAGACTACAATGAGCAGAACCAGAGCAATTTATACAATTACAATTACATTGTACAGACAACTTTGAAAAACTGAAGAACTCCATTGATGCAAGAACCAACCAAACTTCCAGAGGAATAAGTAAAACACAGTCAATGCTCTCAAGAAACTTATATTCTATTAGGAGAAAACAACATAGACACAGGAAAGTAATTTTTAGAGGTTGGGAGAAGACATCAGCAACTGAGATATCAAGACAGTCTTTCTTATAGGGGTGGAATCTGACCTAACCTTGAAGGAAGATAGAGATTCAATGAAGCAGAAGTAAGTAAGAAGTAATATAGTGCCTGTCACATATCAAGTGCATAACACACATTTTATCTATATATTTTTTCCAGGTATCATGGATAGCTGATATAAGGCATGGTGATGACTGACACCCCCTTCCCAACTTGATGAAATTATAGGATGGATATATAACAAAGTCCCTTTCAGACTTGAAGTGAAAGTTATCAAATTTGCCAACTTAATAGTCCTAGAAAGAAGAGATCTTTGAAATTAAAATAACTGCTTCTCAGTATAAACTGAGAAGGATGTTTTTTCTTCTTTAGGCTGCTCTTTTGTGTTCCTCTTAAGTGGTCACCATGTCTATTCCCCTATGGAGTTATCCATAAGATAGAAAGGAGACTCAACAATTTTCTCCCTAGTCTGTCTGCAATAGGGTTTCATTGTATAATTTAAAATTTAAAATAAAATTGTAAAATTTAAAATAAAAGAATAGCAGAAATGCCAAATTCAACTGTAAAAACAAATACCTTTAAAAACCAAATGTTTCACTTTTGCATTATCTACCATTATTCCCTTCCTCAACCATACAGTAAAACCTTATTAATTCACACATGGGAAGATAATGATGCCTGAATTCTAATATACATAAATGAACTTCTCTAATTCTCAAACTGTGTCTGATACATTTGATGTTGTTTAGTCATTCAGGCCCTTCTATCCTCTACTATCTCTCAAAGTTTGCCCAAGTTCATGTTCATTATTTCCCTGACACTATCTGATTTCATCCTCTGCCATCCCCTTTTCCTTTTGCCTTCAATCTTTCCTAACATGAGGGTCTTTTCCAAAGAGTCTCATCTTCTTATTATGTGGCCAAAGTACTTAAGCTTTAGCTTTAGTATTTCGCCATGCAGTGATTAACCTGAATTTCTTTAAATATTGACTGATTTGAACTTTTAGTTTCCCAAAGACTCTCAAAATTCCTCTCCAGCACCAAAATTCAAAAGCATTAATTCTGCAGTGCACAGTTTTACTTGTAGTCCAACTCTCACATTCGTACATTGCTACTGAAAAAAAACAAATCTTTGAATATATGGACCCTTGTTGGCAAGGTGATGTCTCTGCTTTTTAGTATGCTTTCCAGATTTGCCATAGCTTTCCTTCCAAGGAGCAAGCATCTTTTTAATTTCATGGTTGTGGTCACCACCTGCAGTGATCTTTGAGCTCAAGAATATAAAACCTATCATGATTCCCTTTTCTTCTCCCTCTATTTGCCAGGAAGTGATGGGTTCAATTGTCAAAGATTTCAGGTTTTTTTTTTTTTTTTAATGTTAAGCTTCAAGCCAGCTTTTACACCCTCCTCTTTCACCTTCATCAAGAGGCTTCTTAATTCTTCCTCACTTTCTGCCATCAGATTGTATCTCACATTGTTAATATTTCTTTCAGCAACCTTAATTCCAGGTTTTGATTCATCTAGATTGGTATTTCACAGGATGTACTCTGCATGTAAACTGGATAAATAAGGTGACAATATATAGCTTTGTTGTATTCCTTTTCAAATCTTAAACCAGTTTTTCCATGTTTGATTCTCATTGTTGCTTTTTACACTGAATACATGTTCCTCAGGAGATAAATAAGGTGATCTGGTACTCTCATCTCTTTGAAGACTTGACACATTTTACTGTGATCTACAGAGTCAAAGGCTTTAGTATAGTCAATTAAGTGTAGACTTTAGTGTAGTCAATTAAGCAGAAATAGATGTTTTTCTGGAACTCCCTTGCTTTCTCCATAATATAGTGAATGTTGGCAATTTGAACTCTAGTTCAATCATTTTCCACATTCCTTGGCATTGTTCTTCTTTGGAATTATTTGAACTCTCTATTAAGACCCATCCATCGTAGGTAAACTTGCACAACATAGCTCATAGTTTTGATGGAGTGGGGCAAAGGGATATCATAGACAATAAATAAATACTTTTTGCTTGATTCTAAAAACAATTGGAACTAAGCCAAACATAGCGGATATGTTGAATGAGTCGTAATAAGCATGTGTGAAATTGCCTAATGTCCTTTTGACAATATTGTTTCTCTTGTCTATTTATTCTAGCAATCCTTTCCTATACAGGACCAAGTTAAACTTTAGGTAAACTCATGCTTAAATGACCACACATTCTAAATTGTAGGCATGTAAGTTAATGAAGTATTTAACTACTTCTAACCAATCAATCAATCAGTAAATGTTTATTTAGTGCCTACTTAATGTACCAGGCACTGACCCTTCCAAAGCTCTTCCAGAAACAACTACTCTTAGCAAAACTCCCTAAGAATCCAATTTCATTTTCTTCTCCCGTCCTCAACTGAGCAATATTTTCACCTAAGAAACTGTCCATACACGCTCATCATCAGACCTACAATAATAACTCAAGCATTACCAGTTTACCTGTCTACACCAACTGGAATTAAACACACACACACACAGTGGGTTTTAGTGTATTACGTTTTGATGTGTTATATGATTTCTTCCACTTATGTCAGTGCGACTCCATAACATCACTATAGTGAAAATATGCTCAGTAGGAAAGTATGTGTCGAACCTATACAGAATTGTATGCTGTCATGGGGAGGGAGGGGGGTAGGGGGGGAAGGTGTGGGGGGATAAAATCTCAATTTTAAGGAAGTGATTGTAGAACATTTATAAATAAATAAAAAAAAAACAAAGAAGATATTGGGACCTTGTAGTCCTGGGGAAAAAAAAATAATAAAAAAATAATAAAAAAATAAAAAATGAAAAAAAACAAAAACACACACACACACACACACACACACACACACACACACACACACACAAGCTGTTTCTCCTGAATAAGGTGGGGAGGAAGAGGATGAAGAGAATATTTTTCTTCAGTTGGGCCAAAACAAAATAGAAATGTGAACCTTTTTTTGATCAGAATCGTAAGTAATTAAAACTACCTGGTACAAGTTCCACTAAGGAGAGAGTTACGTAGCTGTCCAAAAATGGGAGAAGGGTTAGTGTTGCAGAGCATATTCGAATCTTGGATGCATTTGCACTAGGAGGTGGGGGCGTGTTATCCAGGGTCCCAGCCTCTCATCCAAATGCAGTTTGAACGGATAAGACAGTTCTGCCACAGTGACAAGACCTTGGAGTGGGGGTGGATTGCTGGCTTTGTCTCCAGAGTTCCTTGAAGCAATCTCACTGGTGCCCCTTCTTTACGGAAGCACACCCCCCCTCCTCACAAGATGTCAGCAACCTAGGACAAAAATTCTTTCATTCCTTGCCATTTATGGCTGCTTCTTTGATAGATAGATTTGTTCTCTCAAACTTGCCACTGCCAATCTATTCTTAGTAGACACGTGTGTTGTCTTTATCCTTTGCTTATGCAAGATAAAAATCGCTCAGACTTAGCAATGGAGTTTGAAATCTGCAATGATTGAAATGCTTTATTTTCAACTTTGAAATGAAAGGCACTCAAGAAATGTATGGAAGCCTTTTAATTCACAGTAAGAACAATGTTGGTTATTAAAATGGGAAACATCAGTGCCACAAATGCTCTTAGCCAGCTTTTAAGAAGTGATGTATATATGTATCTCAGCTGACACACTACAAGCTGCTTAAAAGTTCAAGTAAAAGTAGAGCCATATATAATATATATATATATATATATATATATATATATATATATATATATATATATATATTTATAATAAGGACTGTCTTCATAATTGCTTTTCAATGAGACTTTAGGAAAGATTTAATTTTTTTACCCACCCATGAAGGTTTGTCTTTGTTGCCACTAAGTTATATACTTTATATGGAGACGTAGACTTTGAAAAAGAGCATTAACTGGAGGCAATTATCCTATTATACCAGCTGTAACTATGCTTTATACTAGATGTTTATCAATGTTTGGTGGGGGTGCATATTTAACAAATTATTTATTATAGAATTGTGGCATAATGAATCTGTTACTAGATGATACAATCTCATTGATAACATTGTCTTAAATAGTTGAAATCTTCAAAGAAGTAAGGTAACAATCTGTCTTTACACAATAACTAGTCTGTTAATTTGTGATTTAGAAGTCAGCAAAGTATGTAGCACAACACAATCTTTTTAAAAAAACCCACATATTTGTTCTTTAACCAGAAAGAGTTTTCCAACTATTGTTACAAACAAACAAAAAAACCTCACAATGTACTTTTGTGGTGCTTTTTTAACCTTCCAAATGACATGAACTTGTAACAGTGGAATCTTGCACCGATGTCCATGGAATTGATGCCATGAGATCATCTTGTATAAGGGTTCTTTAGACACTTTGGTAACCAAACTCCTTGAATGGACCCCACAAACAACCTGCCTTATAAAGAAGTTTTGAGTTACGTAAAGTCAGGGACTGTCTTTTGCTTTTTGTATCCCTAGAGCTTCTCACAATGTCTCCACATTGGAGCATTTAATAAATGTTTATTGAACGAATGAAAGCTCTCTCTAGGAGACGGCAGTGTAATCGTCTTTTGCTTGTGTTCATTTAGTTTCTGAAGTGGAGGACAGTGGTCTGAAGCTCCGAAAACACTTGGGACATAATGATTTAAGAAACACAAAGAGTGAAGCTGAAAATATCCTTTGAAACCTGAAAAGGGGCGGGGTGTATGTGTGTATGTGTGTGTTTTAATGGGGAAAAACATCCTCACTTAACCTTTGCTGTATTCTATGAAGAAACATCCTATGGCTATTGGTCATATAAGAACTGTTGAATTGTATGTGTATGTTCAAACTGTTGAAAGGAGTCTGGGGTTAGTCGGTCTGCTTTTGATCAACATTAAAGACACAACAAAAGAATCAAAATGCCTTGCTACGAAATCCTGAATTACTTTATCAGGCACTGCTTAGACAAAGACAGAATTACATTATTCAACATGATGTCACCTTTATCCAATCATAACCTGCCTTTTAAAAGCAGGAGGGTAACGAAGTCCCTAGAGACCCTGTGAATGACAGCAGCAGGCAACGCAGCAGTCACTAGGCAACAAGAGCCAGTGAACGGTGAGAGCTAATTTTATAACATTTAACCCTCAAGTTGTCAAGGATCTTTATTGTAAATATAGTCAGTAATCTCCAAATATCAGCTTTTGGTCAAAGGACCTACTATTCTGAATCCAGCTATGTCATTCTCTCAAGACAAGAGTTAGAAATTTTCTTTACAAGATTTCTTGAGATACCTTGCTTTGACTAATGTTAAAAAATTCCATGTTTTTAAGATTATACTGGTATACAATCTATTTGTCTATAACATACAGTCAACACATTAGTAAATATGACTCAGGGCAGCTAGGTGGCACAATGGGCTTGGAATCAGGAAGATTCATCTTCATTAATTTAAATCCAACTTCAGACATTTACTAGCTATGTGACCCTGGGAAAATCACTTTACCCTGTTTGCCTCAGTTCTCATTTTTAAAATGAGTTAGAGAAGGAAATGAGTCAGATACCACTGAAATAAAATAAAATAAAAACAATAAAAACATGGCCTAATTCTGTTTCTCATATGTATGTTTTATCTCCTCATATATAAATTGTAAAATCCTGGAGGCCAGTGACTCTATCACCTACCATGGTAATTGGCCACATGACAAAGTCAGATCTGGGTTTAGTTTCCCTGCATTATTCCCATTCTAAAGCTGTCAAAGGGACAGGGAGTATGTGGCTTGTGAAAGCAGAGGTCAGAAAGTTTTTCAATGTTTCACTTTGTATCCAGACATTGAAAAACAGCTACTGCTTGCTTTATGGGAAATACACCAGAGGATAACATGAAGACATGCTTTAAAGTTAGAGAAGGACACACAGACAGCATGCCTGAGGCACAGCACAAGCAGGAAGATTGTAGTGTGGGGTGACTGATTGAGGTAGGTCAGGGTGATGTTGGAGATACCAGGGAACCTCTGGTAACCATCTAAATCTAGGTTTCATTTGGTAAGTGGACTAAAAAAAAAAATACTGCCCTTGGAGAAGCAAAGATAGGGGAGAACTACCAGTCATATGGAGAAACTTGTTAACTGTTTCCCTTTAGGACTTTGATATTGGGAAGCTGAAGGGCAGCGATGACAGTTCTTGACTGTACTCATCTGTATGAACCCTATTCCCATGGTGAAAGTCAAGTTGACAAAGCAGATCTGAACAGAAGAGACTGTAGCTTTTGGAAAGTTGAGATTTCATACCATTTTAGGAGTGACTGGCTCAGCCACTTAGAAGTTTTAATATTATATCTTTTGATTTCAATTTCATTCAGTAAATACACTTTAATTTAAAATGTAAGGCATGGTGTGGGGATGAAGCCAAAATGGTGGCATAAAGGGAACATTTTTGTTAAACTCTTCTAAAATTCCCTTACAAAGGGAATCTTTTTAAAGCACATCAAATTCTAAGCAACAGAGCTAACAAAGTCAGATTGAGTAATTTTTCAAGTAAAGGACAGTTTAGGAGAACAGAAAGAGAGGTTTGAAGGACTGGGGTGCAGGCTGGTTCGGAGCACAGCATGGTGGAAGCAACACCAGTTGTGGGGTTATGAAGTGGTAACAGTAGCAAGCAGCAGCAGCAGCAGCCATAAGTACCAGGAGTGCTCAACACTCAGTGACAGTATGGGGACTGAATACCTGGCTATAGAGATAACAGGGGATTCCTGTTCTATCGCTGGAAGTTAGACTAGGTACTATCTGGCAATTCCATTTCCATTACTAGTTCCAGGTCCCATTTCTAGGGAAGAGAAGAACTCTTTAGGTCACAAAGGAGCAGGAGCCTCACTTGGATAAGGATCATAGTACAGACCAGGGTAATCATGATCACCACCTTGGAAGCAACAAAAACTTACAGGCTCCCCCAAAACTAGCCAAGAAAACAGCAGGATCAAAAAGTTTGAAGCTCAAGACTGAGGTAAGTGCAGCCCGACTCTAACATAAAGTCCAAAGTCAAGAAACTGGCTAGGAAAAATGAGCAAACAAAAACAGGACCTGACCATAAAAATCTAATCCAGTGATAGGGAAGCTTAAGATACAAACTCAGAAGAGTACAATGACTTAAAAATATCTACAAGCAAAGCCTCAAAGAAAAATGCAGATTAGACACAAGTACAGCAAGAATTCCCAGAAGAGTACAAACAAATTCAAAAATAAGAGAAATAGAGAAAATTTGGAAAGGAAATTAGAGCAATGTGAGAAAATTATGAAAAGAGAATTAATAGCTTGGTAAAAGGGACACAAAAAATACTGAAGAAAACAACTTCTTAAAAATTAGAACTGGTCAAACAATGAGATATAAAACTTCACTGAAGAAAATAACTCATTTAAAATAAAAACTGATGAAATGGCAAAAGAAGTACAAAAACTCACTATAAAAATAATTCCTTAAAAATTATACTTGATCAAGTGGAAGCTACTGATTCCATGAGATGCTAAGAAACAATAAAACAAAGTCAAAAGAATGAAAACAATAGAGGAAGATATGGGAAATCTTGTTAGAAGAACTGATCTAGAAAATAAATCAAGGAGAGATAACTTAAGAATTATTGCAATACCTGAAAGTCATGATTTAAAAAAAAAAAAAGAAGAGCCTACAAATCATATTTCAAGAAATTAAAAAAGAAAAGTGTCCAAATATCTTAGAAACAGAGGGTAAAATATAAATGGAAAGAGTCCACCAATAATGTCCTAAAAAGCAATCCCAAACTGAAAACTTCTAGGCATATTATAGCCAAATTCCAGAATTTCCAAGTGAAGAAGAAAATATTGCAAGTAGCCAGAAAGAAACAATTCAAATAATGTTGAGTCACAGTAAGGAACACACAAGATATAGCAGCTACTGTGTCTAAATATGCAAAAGGTTTGGAATATGAAATTCTACAAGGCAAAATGAGAAATAAAGAATAACCTAGCCAGCAAAATTGAATATAATCCTCCAGGGGAAAAAAAATGGATATCTAAAGAAATAGAAGACTTTCAGGCATTCCTGATGAAAAGACCAAAGCTGGATAGAAAATCTGATGTTCAAATACAAGATTCAAAAGAAACATAAAAAGGTAAACACAAGTGAGAAATCACAAGGAACTTAATAAGGATACACTGTTTACATTACTAAATGAGAAGATGTTATATGTAACTCCTAAGAGCTTTGTCACCATTGGAGCAGTTAGAAGGAGTCTTCTTACAAAGACAGAAGGCATGAGTGTAAGTCAACTATATTGGGATGATCTCAAAAGTAAAATGGAATGGTGAGAATGAGGAAAGGGAGAAGGGAAAAGAAGAATGGCAAAAATTATCTTGCAGAAAAGAAGCATGTGAGGAAACACTTTTATAGGGGAAGAGGAAATGGGGCAGAATGGGCAACACTTGAACCTCACACTCAGATGAACTGGTTCAAAGTAGAAAGAATATATTTTATTCTTACCCAATAGGGAAGTAGGAGGGAAGGGGATAAGAGAAAGTAGGGGGGTGATGATAAGAGGGAGGACAGATTAAGAGAAGCAGAAGTCAGAAGCAAAACAGACTTTTGAGGAGGGAACAAGACAAAAAAGAAAAGAATAAATAGAAGAGGGTAGAAGGAAAAATACTGTTAGCAATCATAATGGTGAATGTGAATGAGATGAACTCATCAATAAAATGGAAGTGGATAGCAGACTGTATTAGAAACCAGAATCCAGCAATATATTGTTTATAAGAGACATACTTGAAAGAGAAAGACACACAAAAATTTAAAATAAAAGACTGCAACAGAATCTACAGAGATAATCAGAGAAACTACATTCTGCTAAAAGGTACCATAGGTAATGAATTAATATAAACACTAAACATATATGCACCAAATGGCATAGTATCCAAATTCTTAAAGGTAAAGTTAAATTAATACAGGAAGAAACAGACAGTAAAACAATAAGGAAAAGAAACCCAACCAGCATGAGATGGATTTTCAAGCAAATTCTTTACAATATTGAAAGAACAATTAATCTCAATACTACATAAACTATTTAAAAACAAGAAAGGGAGTAAAGAGGAGTCTTACAAAATTCCATCTACGACACAAATATAGTTTTGATTCCTAAACCTAAAGAGCAAAAACAGAAAAAAAATCTATAGACCAGTTTAGCTAATAAATATTAATGAGAAAACTTTAAATAAAATGCTAGCCAAGAGACTACAGTAACATATGACAGAGATCATACACTATGACCAAGTTAGATTTATACTAGGAATGCACAGTTTGTTCAATACTGAAATGCAAAATAAAACATATAACGGATGTCATATTTTTTGTCTTCTCAGTGAGTCAGGGAGAAGTTGGAGGGAAAGCAACGATTTAGAATTGAAAATTTTTAAAAAGGAAACCACGTAAGAACAACACACACACGTCTACCTAGCTAGATAGATAGATAGAGGATGTGCAAATTTGGAGTAACCATCCCAAATATTCACATGGACTATCTGTGCTCAACCTGTAGTAGAGCATTCCGAGTTCATATTGGTATGATCAGCCACAGTCAGACACACTGAAACTTCACTTTGTCATAGTGATGTCATTTTGGTCTTCTTTGAGAATGAAAGACAACAACCAATCTCTGTCTCTTTCTCTCATATATGTATATTAGGGTATAACAAAATTCTAATGTAGGCAAAGACTTGATCTTCTTTGTAATTAAAATATTTATATGGAATACAACTGAAAATCATAACCTATAGATCATCAAATTACATGAAATGAGTTTCTTCAGATTGAAAAAAATTATAATGTGAATGGAGTTTTTTGGAGCTGTGGGAAACTGGGAAAGTTAGAATCTTAACATGAATGTGAATAAACAAACCAATTATGATAATCTTCATGTTTTCTATCCTAGACTAAATGAGATGAGATAGAATCTAGGTTGATTTCTAAAGCACTAAATGGTTGGAAGATAGGGAATCCAAAATCTTAATCTTATGTCAACAGACATCCTGTAAATATGTGAAGCCCCTCAAGCTTATAGCACCATCTGGTGGGGCTTATATGTGTGTGTGTGTGTGTGTGTGTGTGTGTGCGCACATGTGCGCATGTGTGTGGCACATGTACACACACACACACACACATATACACATTTCATTCTGATTAGTTTTTTTCCAACTCCACTCCTGGGAGACACATGAGCAAAGGTTCCCAAACTTATTTGGTAGACTGCCCCCTTTCCAAAAAGAAAAATACTCAGCATCTATCTAGAAATCTACTTTCTTTAACCCTGTAATGGCTTTTTGAAATTTTTGTCATTTCAAAAAAATATAAAATATATTTTTAAAAAGATGCATCTTAAATTTAATAATTTATTGCAAATTTGTGAGGGTATTTCCTGCATTGAAGTTTTGATAATACAATATTATGTCAGGTAACTGTTTGTATGGCACTGCAAACAATGTATTACATGCACATATTTCTGCCAATGCATGCTGGACATCTTGACAATGTGTGACATGCTGACCTGCCAACACTTGCTTGTTAAGACCTGTTGGCAGACTTGACCACTGATCCATCATTACTTGCATTTTGTGTGTTTATTTGGAAAACAATGTAATCACTACAACTTTAATTCCGTTACACAACAGATGAAACATGTACAAATGGTTTTTCAAAATTTTTTAATCTTGTCTTCTTTCTCTGTTTCCATAACTCCTTTATTTTTATTCAACACCCCCCAATTGCACCCAAGGCTATTACTATTGCCCCCTTGATCATTCCAGCACCCCAGGGGTGGCATCACTTACTTGAGGAACCTCTGAACATGGTCATTGCCTGTCCATTTGCTACCTGTTTCTGTTTCAAAAGCACAAGAATTCCAATGGAAAGAAACTCTTGCTACACTAACATCTTATTTAAAAAATACAAATTTTGTCTCCAAAGAACTAAGAGTAAATAGGGTTTGGCCACAATTAGGCCAGCAGAATGAGGAGAACTGAGTAGGGTTTGTGGCAGCAACAGTAAGGGATAATACTACTCTCAACTGTCTTGGAATATTGATCTAAAACAAATCTCATATTGGACTGGCTTATAAATTCACTATGAATTCAGATCTCTTTCTATGTGAAGTTATCAAAGGGTGGGGGCACATGAAATGTTCAAGAAATCCTTGGTTACTGGTTGACTGTGTTTCCATATAGTTTTCAAGGCTAATTCAGTTCAAGCTATTTAGGAGATTTTTACTTCTCACCTCTAACTTAGAGACCTCACTCTTCTATCTGCTTCCTCTCACCAAAAAGATGTCTTGGCACCTATTTTTTCCACCTCCTGAAAGTTGCTAGATACCAAGAGATAAGAACTGCTGTTTACTTAACATTCAAAAGTAGCAATTAGGGTTTCTTCAGTTGGTGAGCATGGGATTGGTTGCTAGAATTGGACAAGTCAAATAAAAGGATTAAATAATGTTTCTAGAAGGAATCTTAGTTATGATTTAGGCTAACCATTTCATTTTACAAATGAGAGAAAAACTCAGGGAAGTTAAGTGAAAGGTTTAAGTTATGCAGTTAGTGGCAGAACCATGATTAAGAGCCCTGGTATCCTGATTCTCACTCAAGTGTCCTTTCCATTACAATGCTGTATCTCCTTGGAGTTTACCCTATAGCTGGGATAAACAAGAATATCACAGGGTTCTAAATTTTAAGAAATATATACATATATATGTGTATATATATATATATATATATATATATATATACAGACACTGTATTTACTGATAATTATATCTCTGTTGATGAAGGCCTAACAAATTAATAAATAATTTGATATTTTAAAGTTTGCTTTAAAAACCTTTTCATTGATATCCATTGATGTCTGGCAGCAGAAGTGGGGTGGCAGTGAGGAATAACTTCTCTCCCAAATTTGGGCTTGTACATTTAAGGAGTGCTACTCCATTTCGGTTCTGAGTAAACAATTCATACTTTTTATCCCATCTTTTCCCTTTCCCTGGGCAATCTTCCAGGGCTTTGAAATCACATCTTTAAACTGAAGCAACAACTTAGAAATCCATGCTGGGAATATTCACTCTAAAAGATGAAGCAGAAATAGCACTGGATTTGGAGATAAGACCTGAGCTCTCCAAGGGAGAGAGGACCTTGGACAAATTATTTTTATCTCCTTTGGCTTTGGTCTTGTTACCAACAAAATGGGAGGGTAGAATGGAAGGAACTTCTAGGGTTCTTTTAAGCCCTAAATCCTATGGCTACTCTCCAGCCAAGATGGCAGGCTGAATAGGAAGCAGATTATTCAACTCTCACATACCACCTCCAGCAAAACCCTGATGTTCACACAAGACCAAAAGATGATTAAAAAAATCTAATGAAAAACTATAGTGACTATTTTCATCCCAGAACTGCACCAAGTTAGCCAGAAGTTCATGGGCAACAGGAAGTAAGGGCCAGTGAAGGGTAGCCTCTTAGTGCAACCAGAGATAGGACATGGTTATCAAGACTGTATCCTAAGAATGCAAAAAGAAAGGGTTTTTCTTCAAAAGTTCCAGGGTAAAGACCCCAGAAGTCCAGGCATAGCCAAGTACCAGGCATTCTGAGGCCCCTAATGCTCTGTCCTGAGACATCAAAGGACCAGGAAGTTCAGTACTCTGAACCTTGCCTACTATGTGCCAGGCATTGTGTTAAACATTTTACAAAGATTATCACATGTGATTCTCACGACAACCCTGGGAGGTAGGGGACATTATCATCCCCATTTTACAGTACAAGAAACTAGGGCAAACACAGGGGAAGGGACTTACCCAGAGTCACACAGCTAATAAGTTTCTGAGACCAGATTTGAATTCAGGTCTTCATAACTCCAGGCCCAGCATGCACCATTTAGCTGTTCCCAGGCAGTAGTATCAAAAATTATTACAGATCTGCTCTAAATCATAAATAAGTAGAGAAATGCAAATTAAAACAACTCTGTAATACTACCTCACATCTATCAGATTGGTAGCATGACAAAAAAGGGGAAAATGATAAATGCTTACTTAAAGGGTTGTGGGAAAATAGGTCCATTAATGCACTATTGGTAGCACTGTGAACCAGTCTAGTTATTAAGGAAAGGAATTTGGAATTATGTTACCAAAGCTATTAAACTGTGGATACTCAGCAATACTTCTACTAGGTCTATGCCTCAAAACAATCAAAGAAAGGATAAGGACCTATATGCACAAAAATATTTATAGCAACTCTTTTTGTAATGGCAAAGATTTGGAAACTGAAGAGATTCCAATTAATTAAGGAATGTCTAAACAAGTTATGGTAAAAAATTTGATGTAATACTATTGTGCTGTAAGAAATGATGAAGAGGACAAGGTTAGAGAAACCAGGGAAGATTTGTATGAACTGACACAGAATGAAGTGAGTGGAATCAGAACAATGTGTATAGTGACAACGAAGACTTAGGGACTCTGATGAACACAACAACCACATACTATCCATCTCCAGAGACAGAAAAGTGATGGACTCAGAATGCAGACTTGGGCATATTTTTTTTGACATGATCAATATGGAAATTTGTTTGAGTATACATGCTTGTAATGGGTTTTGTTTTTCTTGCTTTCTCAATGGGGGTTGCGGAAAAGGATGCATGCCCGAAAATAAAATAAAATTTAGAAAAAACAATCGAAGTAGGAGTTTTAAAAGGAAAAAGAAATGGATTTTCTACAAGGACTATATGTTTCATAGATGAAATGAAGTGAAAGACAAAAATTGAATAAAAGTTCTTGGAGGAAAGAACTGGGAGAATAAGTAGCTCAGAGAAGAAAAATGGTAAACTTTATCCAAGAAATAGATTTCTGAGAATTAGACTAGACCAAATAGAAATCAATAATTCCATGAAATAGCAAAAAACAGAACAAAATCAAAAGAATGAAAAAAAAAGATATTCAATGGTAAAAACAATTGACTTGTAAAACGAATGAGAATTCAAAACTCCAATTGACTCTCTGAAAACTATAACAGAAATCATAAATGAAAATTGCTCATATTTATGCATAGTGAAGATAGAAAGAATCCATAGATGAATTAAGATAGAGGTGCATATCAAGGAAAGAATGGCTACAAACAAAACCAATTTCTTGATCCTGGAGGGGGAATTAAAAGCAGTGGGGAGAGGAGAAAGAAAAACAAAGATCTAGAATCTAAGGTGCTTTAAATCGTCTCAAACAATAGGGGAACAGCTGGCTTCATATGTATAATGGATATCATATTTCTCTCCTTCTTAATGGGTGTGGTAGGGAATGGAGGGAGAGAACTTAAAAGTGATAAAAGAAAAAAGCAAAAGACCAATTAAAAAAAAAAAACAAATCTGTACATTAATGTACCGTTTCTGGAGCTGTGAAATATTTCAACCATTCTGAAAAGCAATTTGGATGATGCCCCAAGTTACTGAACTCTGGCTCAGCCATTCCTAGGACTATCAATACTCTGAAGAAATCAAAGAGGAAGATCCATTTAAATAGACATCAAAACACACATATCAATTCTTTCCACAGCAGCCAAATATTGTAAACTTAAATGGATGCCTTATTGGGTAATGGTTAAACAAACTGTGGTACACAAATATAATGGAATGTCATTATGCTACAAGAAATAATGAAACAATTTCAAAGGAAATTGGGAAAAGCTCTAAGATGACACAGTGATGTGAGCAGAACTAGAACACTTTTGGGGGTAGAGGGTGACTTTTTCAGTAAATATCTTTCTTGATCGAAAATTAGACAGCCTAGTGTAACAAAGCATGCTACACCTGAAGTTAGGGGCAGCTGCGTTCACATGCTGTTTCTACGATTTATTAGTTGTGTGAGTCATTTAACTTCGTTAGCCCCTTCCTCAATAAAGTAAGCACACATTCCTGTAGCTACTACTTTACAATGTTTCTGTGAAGATCTAGGCGTATGCTGTATATAAAACCCTTCATGAACCTTAAAAGAAATAAATATCACCTCATTATTCTTGCTTATAATAATAGCTAACATTTACAGAGCACTTACCGGGTGGGAGTTGCAAAGAAGCAGACATAGGGTCAATGTAAGGGAACAACTAGAGCTATCTAAAAGAGTGGTCTACCTTGGCCCATTAGTGGGTTGCTCCTTATTGCAAGGCTAAATGACTCCTTGTTACAAATGTTGTAAAGAAGATTTTATTATGTACTGATTGGATTAGAAGGCCTTTGAGGTTCCTTCTAAACCCTTAATATCCTGTGACTTTGTAATAGTGTATTTATAAGATTGACTTTAAAAATGAACAAGAAAATAAGTGTTCTCATCATTTTATCCAGTCTTTTGTCATTGTGTAAGCTTTATCACCAGATGTTTAATAAAATGTCAAATTAGGATTTCCTGGAAATCTTGGTACAAGGTTTAAACTCATAATTAACATGCATTTGAGTAAAGCTAAAAATTTATTTCCTACAGATTTTACACAAAATATTCACAATTTATCCTTTCTCAGAACAGACATTCTTTAGGAAACAATCATGGGAGTGACAATAACTCTTTTTTCTCAAAGGACAGGTGCAATGATCCCAAATTTAAAGTAACTTAGCATTATTCATCATAAGGATACCATGTCATAGAGTTTACGTTGTTTACAAATGCCATTGATTGTTTGAGTTCCTACTTGGATTGAGACTAATTGTTGTGTCTTACATAATTACAACAAATTAATGCTAATTATTTAGATTAATCAGGACCTTGATATGAAGGTCACATTGAAGTAACAAAGACTTGGTAGGCACTATAAAATATCTGGGAGTCTACCTGCCAAAACAAATCCAGGGACTATATGAACACAATTACAAAACATTTTTAACACAAATAAACTCAGATCTAAATAATTGAAAAAAAAATCAGTTGCTCATGGGTAGGCCAAGCTAATATAATAAAAATGACAATCCTAAATTAATTTACCTATTCAGTGCCATACCAATCAAACTACCAGATAATTATTTTCTAGAGTTAGAAAAAATAATATAAAAATTAATCTGGAAGAACAAAAGGTCCAGAATATCAAGGGAACTAATGAAAAGAAATGCTAGGGAAGGTGGCCTAGCCCTATCAGATCTCAAATTGTATTATAAAGCAGCAATCATCAAAGCCACTTGGTACTGGTTAAGAAATAGAGGGGTAGGCCAGTGGAATAGCGTAAGTATTCAAGACACAGGAGTCAATGAATATAGCAATCTACTGTTTGATAAACTCAAGAACCCCAGCTTCTGAGATAAGAACTCACTGTCTGACAAAAATTGCTGGGAAAATTGGCTAAGTGTGGCTGAAATTGGACATAGACCAATGCCTGATATCATACACAAGAATAAAGTCCAAATGAATATATGATCTAGGTATAAAGACTGATACTATAAACAAATTAGGGGAGCAAGGAATAGTGTATTTGTCAGATTTATGGAGAACGAAGAAATTTTTGACTAAACAAGAGATGAGAACATTATGAAGTGCAAAATGGGTAATTTTGATTACATTAAATGGAAAAGTTTTTGCACAAACTCAATGCAACCAAAATTAGGAGGGAAGCAGAAAACTGGGAATTTTTGCTACTAATGTCTGTGATAAAGGCTTCATTTCCAAAAATTCAGGGAACTTAGTCAAATTTACAATGCAAGTCATTCCCCAAATGATAAATGGTCAAAGGATATGAACAGGTAGCTTACCCATGAAGAAATTAAATCTATAGTCATATGAAAAAATACTCTAAATCACTATTAAAGATATGCAAATCAAAACAACTCTGAGGTACCACATAACACCTATCAGATTGGCTAACATGACAAAACAGGAAGACGATAAATGTTGGAGAATAGGTGGGAGATTTGGAACACTAATTCATTATTGGTGGAGCTGTGAGTTGATCCAACCATTCTGGAGAGCAATTTGGAACTATGCCCAAAGGGCTACAAAAATATGCATACCCTTTGACCCAGCAATATCACTTCTGAGACTCTATCCCTAAGAGATCATAGAAATGAGAAAGAGTCCCACATGTACAAAAATATTTATAGCAGCTCTCTCTGTGGTGGTCAAGAACTGGAAATTTCAGGGATGCCCATCAATTGGGGAATGGCTGAACAAATTGTGGTATATGAATGTAATGGAATACTATTGTGCTATAAGAAATGATGAACAGGAAGACTTCAGAGAGGCCTGGAAGGACCTATATGAACTGAAGCTAAGTGAAAGGAGCAGAACCAAGAGAACTTTGTTAACAATAACAGCCACAGTGTGCAAAGAGTTTTTCTGGTAGACTTAGACCTTCACAGCAAGGCAAGAACCTAAAAAATTCCCAATGGCCTCTTGAGGCTAAATGCCTTCCATATTCAGAGCAATATGGAACTGGATCACAGAATGAAGCAGACCATTTTCTTGTGTTCTGTTTTAATGTTTCTCCCATTTATTTTAATTTTTCCATGCAATATGACTAAGGTGAAAATGTATTTAATAAGAATGTATGTGTAGAACCCACAGAAGATTGCACACTGTGTCAGGGAAGGAGGTGAGAGGGAGGAGAGGAAGAAAATTCAAGATATATGGAAGTGACCGTAGAAAACTGAAAACAAATAATAAAAAAATATATAGACTTAAGTTGAAAATAATAATAGTAGATTCATATCTTGTAATGGCTATTCAGAATATTCTAATTTAGGTTTGTAAGATGGCAGTGCATGTGGAATCTAGTTCAGGATATCATGGCATTTTGAATATTGTATACAGAAATATTCCATAGCCAAGGTGCAATGAAATTGATACTTTGTAGGCCAATTGCAATTATCTTTTAATTGATAATACCTGTATTATTACAAGTAATTCTACTGCATTCATTAAGTTTCTAGAAGTTTCCATGTGTAGCTAGAGCTTCTGGAACTGGCTTTTTTTTGAGTATTACAATGAGTATTATAAAAGAAACATAGGCCATTTTGTAGGACAGGATTGATTTTGATTAGCTAACATTACTTCCATCAGTGGTCTATGAGAAATAAAACAGGAACAAGAACATCTTTCTATAAATAAAAGAACTGAAATCACTTTACAATATTTTGAAAGACAAAATGAAGTGAAAAAAATTAGCAAAATTAACCAAGATATTTCCCCAAATCCCTGAAAATATATATACTATTCTACAACCAGGGACTTCCTGCCTTCCTGCTGGCAGGGGATGGGGAAAAGATAGTCTTCTCATATTTCATTTTTAGGGGTATAGCATTACTTTTCAAGATGTGATTCCAATATTGCTATAGAACAAGATACTGCAACAATATGCCATCTCTACTCCCAGAGAAAAAAAGCAAACACAAATGTTATAAAACAAAGTTTATTCTGCAATACTTTATCATAATGAATTGCATCTCTTTGGTAAAAATAAACTTTATAAACATTTTAATTAACAGAGATTAGATACAAAAACTAAACATTTTGTAAATTGTTTTTAAAATGAGCAAAAGACTTGGAACTGAAAACAGGTTCACTCATAACTGGTCATCTACTGGCAGAGTTATTCTACAGTCCAGGACATTCCTTATGCTACATTTGAAAACAGGATTAAGGGACAGTGTAACTCAAATTGCTTTTCTACATCTTTAAATAAATAATAATTAAAATGACTTGGCAACTGTAAATTGTTTCATATCACTATATGATGGCAACGTAATACTTTAAAATTAAGTACTTCAGCTGAATAGAACCATACATTTATATTTTTAAAAAAAGTTTTGATAATGGCACTGGCAGTTAGATACAAAGAATGTGCTTAAAAATAATGGCAGGTACAATGCTTAAAATATTCTACTTTTCCTGTCAATAAATATTTTGACTACATCATTATTAACAAATTTGAGCAAGCTTTGCTTTAACCAAAGCTTTCCCTTTCCAGTCTAACAAAGGATGCTAGAGAAGTTGCAAACCAGAAAGCCTCAAAATTTCAACAAATTTTATAGTCTCCATAAAATGTCAAAAAGTTGCTATGGAATTCAAGACAATAAATAGTCTTTAGAGCTCAGTGAAGTCTCCACATTTGCTGCTTAAACTGGCAGGAAAGACCTCCTGGTCCACCAAGTCTCTGACACACTCTTCCAGAAACACCTCCTCCTACCTTTGAATTCCTGCTAAAATACAATTTAGTTGACCATTTGGTATGAACCCTTTACATAATATCATGAAAAGTAGCCCAAAAAGAGAAGAAAAAAAGGGGAAAAAGTAAGCAAAGGAAAAAATTATGCCCCCTCCCCCCATTCTGATTACATTAGGTTTATACTATATACAAAAAAAAATTCTTTAACTTAATAAGACAAGCCATGCTAGATATGGGAGGGATAGGAAAAGCTTAATGTTACAAAGCCGGAGAAAAAAGGAGATGATTCACTACAAGAAATACCTCCTATATATATGGAAAGGCTATGTTCTTTCTCTGTAGGTGAAAAATTAATGAAAATATAACTTTTGGTAAGACATTGCACATGCAAATTACTATGTGTGTATATATACATATACATATGTGTGTATATATATATGTATATATTTAGAAGACACTGATTTCTATTTGGGATAAGAAAAATGAATACTGTCAAGTAAAAAAAATTTAATAGGGGAACATTATATGGATCAGTACCAATTTCAATACTATTTCTATTATTTTGATATATGGCAAATTATTGAAAATTAAACTGAAATTATGGTTTTTAGCCACAATGACAAAATTCCATTGTGACAAACTCCCTGGGACATTTAAGTGGTTGTAGAATTTTGTCATAAATAGATTGCTAGACATCATGTACCCAGTCTGTTGGGCCTAGCCATGAAAAACAGCTAACTTCCCAATCTTACCAAGTAAAAAGCCCTATTTTGAACCTAACAGGAGAAAAAGTAAATTGTAAAAATTGTGGTAATAAGCACTTGTGTTATATTTACTATCTAACAGTTACTAACTAGGGATACTAATGTCCTCTGATAACTGTATCATATATGATAAAATAAAAAATACTCTAAGAAATATAACCTCGTTGTGCTTAAGAGCTATCTTTCATGAACAATAAATAAAATGACTACCTCCACACTCCCACTAATTCTACTAACAAAGCTAAGTAGGCCCATTTATTACTAAAATAGGTGACATTAACACAGAACAGAGAACATTTAACATTACATATCCCTGCTTAAGGTTTCTGTGAAAGAAAGATATTTATTATTAACATGCATTTTATTTGAAAATTATACCCAAACAAATTTTAAAAATTAAACAAGAAGGTTGTTTTATCCATTTTAACAATCCTAAGAGCTTGAAATTATTTGAAAGCTTCAAGGCAACATCATCCTGACAAGGCAGGAAAAGGAAGGAAGTTTTTCTGGGGAAAAAAAAAATCTTACAGGGAAAATCTTAAATAAAAAGGAGATGACAGAGGACAAGGATAAACTTTTAAAAGATTTCCTTCCAAAAGTCCAGAGTGGGAAAAATTTCATTTAATAAATACTGAGTTTACCTTAAATTCCTCGATTTTTTTTGTTGAAGAACTACAACTTCAAACCTAGAAATGTAGGTAGAATTGTTCAAATAATACTTAATCACCTTAGCCAATGAATTCATTATTAGAAGCAGTAATATCTATTAGCTAAAGATTAATGGCACATTTGGATATTATACTGCTTTTTCCAAAGGGGTTTAATTTTTCTAATTCTGAAATATCAAGATTATGCTTATTTTACCCTGGGTTTTGATAGATTTTTCCAAAGTTACCTGTCATTACTTAACTGTAAACATTCAAAACTTTTATTCATAGAGACTACGTGTTCCTAAAGAGCAAGTATTGCTTTCTTTTTTTGTCTTTATATCTCTAGTGCCTGGCACATAGTAGGCATTTAATTGCTGAGCTGAACCAAATCCTAGCTCACACTCCATTCAAATTGTAATGATTATAATTTGTAATTATAACTGTTCCTGTGGAAACAAGAAAATATAAGGAAGAGAATAGAGTCTCTCCTTGCAAAGGTCTGCCAAAAATGAAGATTAACACATGCTATCATCTCACTGGTTATCTGCCATACAAAGAGAACTTAATGATCAACAGAAAACTGACCAACTAATTATTGATTTAAAGCACTTCGGGTATAAGCAAAAGTGCCCCCAATAAAGTCTATATGATAATATCTTAGATAAGCCAAAGAATTTCAAAAGATGATGTTATAAGACCCATGGAGTGAACTTAGAAAGTACATTAAAAATCAAGTTTTCCCATTTTCTACTTGTATAAACAGAACTTTCTAGCAATCATTCCAGTTTAGCTGTCTAAGATCTTTTCACATTTAACTTTTTTCCCCACTTGGTTCATGTATGTTTCAACCAGCATTCACTAAAAAGTCTACGTTGGTGAATAAAATAGGTAAATTGCGTAAATGGGAAATATCATTATTATCCAATTCATCCACTGTATTCAGCGGTTTAAACAGAATTGAAAAATTGCTATATTGAGTGGCTAGTTATCCCATTTTGCTACATCAACAGAAGATATTTATGTGGGAAAGATTTTATCTACAATCATAAGAGGGAGCCTGAGTATTTCTCTGTGGAAGTTCTCCAAATCTCTGAATCAATGATTAGAAAAAGTATGCTATTAGCACTTCAATCATGCACTGATTGGCCCAACTTTAGGTAAGCATGACCCTAATTGCAGTGATTAAAAAAAAAAGTGTAAAGGAAAAAAGGTAATTAGCACACCCCCCCAGCCCCCACCCTACCTCCCAGCTAAAGAAGTCCATTATGGCTTTGATCTCCCTGTGAAGAGAAAGTAGAAGAGTATTGCCACATTAAAAAAAAAAAACAACAACAACAAAACCACACTATCTGGTATTCCTATTTCCTCCTTTGCTTTTGGATCTTTGCAGCACTTATTAGGGAACCCAGACATGTACGGATTCCAGCAAGGTGCAGCAGAGATCCAGCAGCCTCTTTAAGCTCCTCATCAATCTCCTGACATGACTCTCTTCTAGGCTTCTTGGTAGGCAGGTCTTTGTCAGAGGTATCTGCACAAGGCTGTGACACGTAGCCACTGTCACCAAGAGGGTCATCTTCATACTCTATGTCTGTATCTTCTTCACTGTGAAACCCTTCACTTCCATCACTTCCTGCAAGGTTATTCTTTGGGATAAACTCATACACCTCATCGACAGAAGATAAGGAAGACACGCTGGATCTGGATGCACAACGCTGTGTTGCTATGCTGCTCGCGCTGTAATTGTGATCCTCCTTTGGATCAATATTGTTGACTGCAGAATCACTCTCTTGTAAATTTATGGCACTGGAATGGCTAAATGCACTAACAAAACTCCTTTTCTTTTGTAAAGCCGTTTTGAGTGGCAGGGGCTTCTCACCTGCATAAAATGAAGTTCAGTCAATGAATAAAAGATTTACCTCAACATGAAGTTACTTGATATAGATGATTTTCTCGTTGAGACAATTATACTACTACCTTGGATTTACACAGGATCTTTCCTCAGCAGCTATAGGGTATCTAAAATTATAATTTATCTTCCCAAAATGCTGGTTACTTCTCCATTTATTAGTATAACTGAAAAATTCAACTAAACATAGTACAAAAGGCACTAGATGTTCGTTAGTGTGGCTCCACTACATGTAACCTTCTTTGCATGGGTGAGTCATGGGCCCAACTTCTGGGTTTTAGTTTTCTCAAATGAAAAATAAAGGTGTGGGACTAAGGTGATTTCTAGTTCTAAATCCTCTGACTTATAATAAAATTAATGCTGCAAGCAAACACAGCTCGCTTTAACCAAGAACAGAGAGCAACAGAAATCTAAGGTCATAAAATAAAACTATTAAATACTCTACATTCTAATAAAAAAACATTCAAAAGTCCAAAATGTTTTGCAGTAAAAAAAATAAAAAAATTATCACTTACATTCTAAAATTCCTTGTTCAATAGATGTATTTAAAAGCATCATTGCAGTGGCTGCATCAATATCAGACTCTGTAATGAGAAAAGTTAACATTAATAACATTTTAGAAATTTTATTAAGAGTATCTTTTAAGAATGTAACACTTGCATTTATAAATTTCAAACTACTGAAGTCTGTGTTTAAAACTTTACTACTGCTCTCTGATCAGAGCTAGAGCAAAATACAAAGTATCAGCTTTCAAGATTTCAGCTTTGGAGAAAGTAAGGGACACAAGTTCAAGAATTAATTAGTGCAAACCCCACTGCTCAAACAGTCTAGTATGTAAATAAAACAAATGAAGTTGTCCATGACAGCCTTTTGCTATGAATAATGTTCTTACCCACAAATACTAAATTATTTAAGAACCTGAGATCAAAATCCCAACTCAGGCACTCAGTGGCTCTGTATCCTTGGGCCAGTTAATCTTCCTGAAGCTCAATTTCCACATCTTTAAGATGGAAGTCATGACATTTACTTCACAAGGTTTTTGTTGTTGTTCAGTCATTTTCAGTCATACCCAACTCTTTCTGACCCCATTTGGTTGTTTTTTTTTTTTGCAAAGATTCTAGAATGGTATGCCATTTCCTTCTCTAGCTCATTTTATAGATGAAGAAAATGAGGTAAACAGGATTAACTGACTTACAGCTAGTAAGTGTCTGAGACCGTATTTGACCTCAGGAAGATGAATTCCTTATTCCAAGACCAGCACTGTATTCACTGTGCCCCCGAGCAGTCCACATGGTGGTGAGGCTCAAATGTGATCAGGTATGTAAACAGCTGGCATACTTAATATGGCGTACAAATCTCACGTATTATAAGCATCACGTATCAGTTACAATGGCTACACAAAAAGAGACAATCAACTTGCAATCACTAAATGCTTACTATGCATGTACCAGACACCTGCTAAAGACTGGGTCCTCAAAGAGCTAACATTTAATAATGTGTACAGAAACAGGTACATGCAAGACACATAAATAATAGGTGGAGAAGAAAAGCCAAAGAAGAAAAATAAATACATAGGAAATACAAATGGTCAACAAATCCTTTATAAAGCCACAAGATAAAAAGCGACAATATAAAAAACATTAGCTCAACAGTAATAGCTTTTCACATAATTTACAAATGTAATTTTCTGTAGGAGCATGCATAAATGATAAACTATTGCAAAATTAGTTGTCTCCTTAAGAGAGAATGCTATTATGATCTTCGGCCTATTTAGGTGTTCACTGAAACATCTGTTTAGTGCCTATTATGTGTAAGGTATTATACTAGGTGCTGAGAATTACAAATATGAGAGTTTATAAAGGCATGTGTATACAACGCTTCATAACATGACAGAGAATGGAGTAAGTACAAGTACATTCATACAAGTACAAGTAAAGTGCAAGTACATTCATATCAAAGAGCTGCTGTGACACTAAGAGAGGACTGCTCCATTGTTAGTGAGGCACGGCAGTGAAGGTGAAGGGTGGTCCAGATCACTGAAATGAGGGCATTCCCTGAACTGTCTAAGAAAGGAGGAATAAGGAGCAGGGATCTAAGAAACCTAACTCTAATTGTGCCACAGCATGAAATCAGCTGGGATGGGAGATGTCTGGTCTCCAAGGCAGTTAAACCTTAACAAACAAGTGTTGTAAGGAGGAGTAACCAAACTTAGTTTTATCAGTTCACATCAGTAATCAGTCTACGTAAGATAACGGTTCACCTCAAAAGGTGACTTGAAAGAAATCAATAAAGATCTGGATAAGGCAAATGACTTCAATTTGAAACAAGGTTCAAGTATAGGAAACCTTTCACTCCTCTACTCTTCTTCAATGTGGTAAGATGAAGCTTAAAGGGTAATAAAAAAATTATGACCACTTCATCTATTCCAAAGTTCTTTCAGAGAAATTGACTCTAATATTGTAATGGCCAGCCTTACTAATTTGATAAAGATGACAGGATTGAACAATTCAACAGGAACTATTATTAGACAACAAACAATTCTCTTCCTAAAAGTTTTATCTATGAAGTAAAATTTTGAAACTTTAAACTAGAACTTAAATTAAACTTACAGCTTGATGAACAAATAGTATGAATTAAAATGAACTAAAGGAAAGATGGCAAAAGGAAAATAATGAATACCAAAAAATACAAGAAACAAAACTGAAAGTATTACAAACCACATCAACTTGGATAAATGCAATTAAGAGAAAAATAAAATTAGCAAAGAACAAAGGAGATAAGATGATGATGAAAGATAGCAATTTAGTAAGTATTTATGGAAAACATAATGAATTATAACATAAAACTTGTGCTGGAATGTAATCAAAATGATCCATTTTGCATTTCATAATATTCTCTTTCTCTTGTTTGGTCATAAATTGGGAAGAGTTCTTCTGCAAATGGGAATTCTAAAAGGATAGGAAGACTCAGAGGTGGCAGAGGTATCCAAGCAGTTGAGGAATGAGTCCAAGCAGAGCATTAGTGGACAGGAGGGAAAGGAAAAGATAAGAAGGTTCAAGGGCACTGTGGAAGGGTTGTGCAACATGGGCACCATGAAGTCCAGCCTCTGAAAACTGCAAGCAGGGCAAGAAAGTGTCTGTTCTTTAGTCTTCAAAGACCCAATTCCTTATATAAAACCCTTTATCATCCAGTTGCTCTTCTCTGGTAACTCTTCAAGTTATCAATGTCAGTACGGCAAATGCGGCCTGAACAAGACACAATATAATAGGACTATGGCTTCCTTATTCCATTTTTTTTAACCATGCCTCTCCACCTTATATTTAGGAAGTTCATTTTGTTAACAAACTGTATGCCTTTGCATTTAACTATACTAAATTTGTCCCAATGTTATAGCCTGTCAAAGGAGTTTTAAATTCCAATTCTTTCACTGTGTTAGCTATTTCTTTCAGCTTTACGTCATCTACCCCGTTATGCAAATTGACTAAAAAAAGTTATAAAGCATAAAGTCATTCATAAATCCATGGGCACGATACTAGAGATCTTTCAAGCTGATATGGAAACATTAATGACTATTTAGTGGATCTGGTCATTCAACCAGTTCAGAGTTCATCTAACAGTAACAATGTTTAGTCAAAAATTTCCTATCTTTTCCATACCGAGAGAGAGAGAGAGAGAGAGAGAGAGAGAGAGAGAGAGAGAGAGAGAGAGAGAGAGTGAGTGTGTGTGTCTAGGTCCTGATTAGTGTGAATAATTAATTCTCCTAAAACAAATGAATTCACACTGCATACATTCACTGATCAAATGAACAAATGACTATATTTAACATAATTATAACTCAAATATTATGAATTCCAATACATGGAACCACTTTGTAGGACTTCCTGCTTCTCTGTTTGGATACTCACTAAACACATTTTTAATAACACATTCTAGAATTCTGCTGACTCCATTCATTTCCCTTGTTTTTTAAAATCAGGACATCTGCTTTTCTCCAATTCTACCACATTTTCCCCATCCTCACTGTGATCTTTAAAAAAAAAAACACCCTAATAATAGTTCAGAAATCACATCTGCCAGTTTGTTTAGCGACTAGGATATACAGGACCACAGATTTAGAGTGGAAACGGACCATAAAAGTTCAAACTTCTCCTTTACAGATGAGGAAGATGAGGCTCAGAGAAGCTAGGAGACTTATCCAAGGTCATAGTTTGTAAGGCTTGGAGGATATCTGTGAGCCCACCCAGTCCAGCACCTGGAGAGACAGACCATGAGTTTGTTCATTTGAGTCAAGAAACTTAAATTCATCAAGGCTGGCTAGATTTTTTTCTTACTTTATTTCATTACATATGTTGGGTATTAACTCCCTTTAAGTCATTTTTGCTCTGTCCTTTCAAACAACCCAAGGACTCTTCTATGAAGAGAAAAATGAAGGAAAAAAAGCACTGAACTGTCTTCTGTCAGTTATCATCTTTCCTAGGCTGTGAGCTTCCTTTTCTTTCTTCATTCTAATTCCCCCAATATAGCTTTAGAAAAGTTTAATTTTTCCAATTACCTTTAGTGCACAACTTAGCACTCAACACTAATCTTACAGTTTTGTGTCAGGCATTGTGTTGATCCTCCATTGTCTATGTTTTTATTTTTTTCATGTTTTTAAAAAATTCAAGTTGATTGGACTACAGTAATCTACTGTTTAACCTGAAGAATGAAGTTTCTGGGTTAAGAACTCACTATTTGTCAAAAACTGTTGGGAGAACTGGAAAATAATATGGCAGAAACTAGGCACAGATCAACATCTCATACCCTATACCAAAACAAATGAAAATGGGTACACAATTTAGACATAAAGGATGCTACTCTAAGCAAATTAGGAGAGCAAGAAATAGTTTACCTATTAGATGTATAGAAAACAGAAATAAGAGATAGACACAAGAAATGTCAAATAAATTATTTTGATTACATTAAATTAAAAAGTTTTTTCACAAAAGACAATGCAACCAACATTAAAAGGGAAACAGAAAGCTAAAACATATAGAGAACTGAGTCAAATTTGTAATACAAGTAATTTCCCAAATGATAAATAGTCAAAGGATAGGAACAAAAAGTTTTCAGATGAAAAAATTAAACGTATAGTCAGATGAAAAAACACTCTAAATCACTATTGATTAGAGAAATGCAAATTAAAACAACTCTGAGGTACCACATCACAACTACCTGCTTGGCTAACATGACAAAACAGGAAAATGATAAATGTTGAAGATGTGGAAAAACAGGAACAGTAATTGCACGTTGGTGGAGCTGTGAACTGATCCAACCATTCTGGGGAGCAATTTGGAACTATGCCCTAAAGGCAATACCACTACTAGGTCTGTATCTCAAAAAGAGATCATGAAAGGAAAAAGGACTCACATGTATAAACATATTTATGGCAGCTCTTTTTGTGGTGGCAAAGAATTGGAAATTGAAGGGAGGCCCATCATCAACTGGAGAATGGCTGGTCAAGTTGTGGCATATGAATGTAATGGAATACTATTATTCCATCACAAATAATGAACAGGTGGATTTCATAAAATCCTGGAAAGCCTTACATGAACTGATGATGTGTGAAATGAGTAGAACTAGGAGAACATTGTACACAATAACAGCCAACTCTGTGCAATGACAAACTTTGATATACTTAGCCCTTCTCAGCAATACAATGATCTAAGACAATTCCAAAAGACCCATGATAGAAAATGCTATTCACATCTAGAGAAAGAACTATGGAGGCTGAATGTAGATCAAAACATAATATTTTCTCTTTGCTTTTTTCTCCTTTTGTTCTGATTCTTCTTTCACAACATGACTAATGTGGAAGTATGTTTAATATGACTGAACTCAAAATGTTATAAAAGTGAGTGTTGAAAACTAAAAATAAATAATTTTCTAAAAACAGAAAAACAAAAATTTAAGTTGACTGGTGTTATTTTTTTATCCCCTCAATGGAATCGTTTCTGTTTTTACAGTGCTTAGCACATAAATTAGCACATAATGAACACTTAAAAAATATTTTTGAATGAAGTATCTTCAGAACTGACTCTACTCCACTCCCTGCAGAATTTTTAGTCTGTAGAACCCTATCTACCTTATTTCTGAACCCATCGCAATCTGCTGTCCCAAAATTTTGGGAGTTTTCAAATATATTTACATTTTATCTCTTCAATTACAATTCTAAGATGCAATGGTTAGTTAGCAAGCTAAATATACAAGAGCCTGTTATGGAAGCCAAGACCTATAAGGTGATAGTCTCAATATAATCTGCCATTTCAGATAGAGTAGTGATAAACTTGAGTGTCCAGAAAAACAACCAGGACGATGAAGGGTCTCAAGTTCATGTTATGAGAATTGGTTGATAGCATCTTTAGCCTGGAGAAAAAGACTTAAGGTAAGGGGGACTAGACTTGCTTGACTCCAGAAAACAGAATAGAAGCAATGGATACTAAAGTTGCAAGGATGCTAATCTGGGTTTTAAGAAAAAATTCTCTAGCAATTTAAGCCACCACCATAGATTGGTACAGACCAGGGGTAGGAAACCTGCAGCCTGGAGGCCACATGCATCCTTATAGGTCCTTGGGTACAATCTTTTGACTGAGTTCAAGCTTTACAGAATAAATCTTTTTAAGGGGATTTGTTCTGTGAAGTTTGGATTCAGTCAAAGGGCAGTACTTGAGGACCTACAGGGCTACATGTGGCCTCCAGGCTGCAGGTTTCCCATCCCTGGTATAGGCTATTAGAAGGAAGTTCACCCTGACCGGATGCCTTAAGGTGGGATGTCTGCTATGGTGCAGAAGGGATGCTTCTTTAGGTGTGGTTTAGACTAGTTAGTGACTGAGATCCTGTCCATCTATTCTCCCAAGGTTTACTTCATTTCCATACCAGTAACTTCTTCCTTGGTTATTCTTCTACCTTTTAAAGGATAAAAATCATCATTGAAGTAAGACAAGAAATTATTAGCACTCCTTCTTTGGGCAGAAAGGGACAACTAGCTCCTACATAAATCCAAGGAATGGAGTCCCACACCATTCTATAGAAATGCTTCTGGAATAGAACTATCATCTGTTTCGCACAAACACCTACTTCCTCTTTTAGTTCAGTCAAGGTAAACTACAGCATACTTCAATGGCAATATTCCTTCTACTTTTGCCTCTGCTGATTTTCACCCAAATGAAGATTTTCATCCTGCCCCCATTTTGTTTCTTGGATTTACTCGTGAATATATCTCCTCAAAACAGTGTTACCACCAAACACCAGACTTTACCTATGCTAATTATTTGCAGCATGGTATGTTCTTTCAGAGTTATATTTTAGTTCTAGATCTCATTCCACCAAGTCTCAGTAACATAGTCACTGAAGTCAAATTTGCCTTCTAGTGCATCTGTATTGTTATTTTGTATATTTCTGTACAAACATTAGAGGTCAAGGTTTTCAAGGCTCCTTTCTCAATTTTGTCTCCTCTGTGAAAGGGATATGGGGCAACACTTCCTTTTGTTCTTTTTCTACTTTGCTATTCTTTTTAGCATCCAGTGTGGTGAATATACACAGGCAGTTATTTTCCCCTTCTACATCCTTTTCATTTTAAAACTTTTTTGATTAGATTTGTAATATTCTAGGCAAACATCTCATTACCAGCACTCCACGCCTGGCAGAAAGTCTGTCATTCCTATATTTTAAGCTATGGCCCATAAATCCAAATCCTATTCTTAAACATCATGTTAACCAGCTGTTCACTTCTCAAATTGCTTTTTTCTTCTGAACCCCTCATCTTAAATGGACACCAGTGATGAACATCTGTGTCCCTAAGATTTTCAGCTTCTTATCCAAGACTTCATAATCTTCCACCTTCTTGATAAACTGACTTTTTAATACTGTCCATTCATTCAAACACCCACTGTGTGGAAGGCACAAAGCTAAATATGACAAAATTTCCTGCCTTCAAGAAGTATATATTCAAGCAAGGGATAACAAATAACAACAATAAGTAACTAATATATAAAGACAAGAAAAAGTTAAATTGGAAAAACAGATATAAAGTGCTATGTGAGATGACTACATGGCCTGAGTTCCTTTCTAGCTATGATTCCCAACTGGTTTTATAGAAGAGGTGAGTGGTATCTAAACTGATCACTGAAAAGGAAAGATTTCAAAAAGTAAAGATTGGGATTTGGACAGTGCATGAGTTTGGAGTGCATTCTACATATAGGGAATGGTTTGAGCAAAATGTACATTTAGAAATATGATGGGGAAAAGTTAGGAATAACTTAAGCTGTGATGAGTAATTCTCTATCTATACTATCACTACTACAACTACTGTCACCACCACCACTGCCACCAGCATTTATATATTTATATAGAACTTTAAGGTCTGTAAAGACCTTTACAAATATCTCATTTGATCCCCACAGGGAAACATATGTAGAGGTTAAGTGACTTGCCCAGGATCATACAGTTATAATGTTTAAGCCAAGATATGAATTCAGATCTTCCTGTCTTCAGGTCTATCACTTTACTCACTATGCCACTCATCTAGCTGCCTCAAGGGTATATATCGCTGACTATTAGATTAAAAGAGTTATGTTTATTAGAGTGGTAGTTAGGGCCAGAATGTAGAAGACAATAAATGATGGGCTAAGAGATTCAAACTTCAATTAGCAGGCAGTAAAGGATAACTGAAGGTTTTTGAGAATTCTTTATCTGTCCTGTGCACAGTGCCTTCCACAGACACTGAAATACTGAACAAAAGATACAAAAAGAAAAAAGGGCAAAGGTCAAATAACGGGGCAGGGGATGCTTCCATTTAACAAGGAGGAGCAAGAGGTAAAGGAGATAATAAATACAATTAGATATATAGGAGACGTATAAGAGTACATCTCAAAACGCACAGGGAAGATCAGGAATAAAAGGATGGTCGAATGTCAAATACTGGAGTGAGGAAAGAGAGCAAAAAGGTGAAAAGACTATTCTATTGCACTGGGTGACAAGGTAATAGTTTTAGTAGAGTGATACAGATAGAAGCCAAACTGAACTTCAGAGAAGATAGTTAATGTAGTCTACTCTTTCTAAACGACTGGAAATGAAGAGAAAGACAAAGAGGATGAAAACAAGAGGAGAGCAGCGCGGAATAAAGATTATTTTTACAACTGTGAAAACCTAAGCCAAGCTGCAAACAGAGAAAAGGCCTGGAGGTAGGGAGGGATAGACTGAAGATATTCTGAAAAGTAAGGATGGTTGAGGGCTCTGCAAGTGGAGAAGAAGAGGTCAAAGGCACAAATTAATAGCAGAAAAAGAGGAAAGCATAAGTAAAGAAAGAATTTGAAATTTTTTAAGAGGGCAGTTGATGAAATTGATGTTAAAGGTCCTTCGTTTTTTTAAAGCAAGAATCAAGACTAACTCTGAGAATGAAGGGGATATTTACAGGACAAAGGTAAGTAAGTAGCAAAACTTTTGAACTAACTGCTGGTAATACAAGAGGAATAAAAACTCCCACCACGCAGTAATCTTGGTATAGTGGAGGTTAAATAACATGACTTTTTAGGAGACCTAATTGAGACAATTTCGTGAATTTCTTCAGTAGAACTCAATGGCATGGGAGCCATCTCCAGTCATCTTTATTTTTATCTTGCCACTGCAGCCAGATGGCTCCAGAGGAGAAACTGAGGGTAGTGACACACACAACTCTGCTTCACTTAAAACCAATTCACTTACAAGTCATGACATCACCTTCCTGATATCATGGTCCTCTTCAAGAAAGAAGGACAAATAACAACTCAATGGCATACGATAAGCAGGATAAGAAGGTGGATGCAAGAGAGCTACTAACCCAAACTGAAGATTATCAACAAAGTAGGAACATCTTTAATGAGGAATTAAGATATAGACATGAACTTAACATTAAAAGGGATGCTAACTTGAAAATTAAGACTGTGCAGGGAGTCAAGTTAAAGCACCACACCAATCATTGACTGCTATAAATAACAACACTGCTTACTCTCCAGTATTCTCCTGTAGTGAATCCAAAATCTCCAAAATAGAGTTTCAATGTCCTATCATTGAGTCTGTCATTAAGTTTAAATTTAGAAAAAAATAAATTAAATGTAGACTTCATAGTTAAATCACAAATACCAGAAATTGAAGTATTATGGTTATTTTGCAATTAGACTCTGATACATCACTGAAAACTAATTTTCTGATCCTCTGAGACTATACCACCCTATTATGAATACTGATACTTCACATAAAAATTCAGGTTTTCCAAGAGACTTTCCCTGAAGCAACAGTCAGACACATGGCACAAATACTATTACTACCAATTTAGAGATAAAGAAACTGAGCTTTGAACAGCTTAAAGTCATGATAGTATCTAGATTCAAATAATGGATCAGAGATAAGAAGAAACTATTAGAAAGTTATGAAAAGAGGCAAAGTGCCATGGGATAGAATTTCCTTTAAAATTTTACTGTATTCTTGTACTTCCCCAAACTGGTCTAACCTGATGAAGAATAAGGGAGAATACAATAAAGTGGACGTTGGGTCTGGTATAGGAAGATAAGGTTATGTAGGAGGGACACAGTTGCCAAATTCTTGAATTGTACCCTGGATCAATAATTCCTAATTTTTAGAGTATGAAATCTCCTTTTAATATAAAAATGTTTTAAGATCCCCAAGTAGGAGCTGTAATATTAGATTCTCTTGATCAACAAAATGACAAAAAGCTACTATGAATTCAGTAACAAATTCAAATAAATTTGTAATTTATTAATTACAATAGCACATGTATATATCTGAAAACTAATATGGACCAAACATTATTCATTCAGTCTACAGAAGACACATTTACTTATTATTATACTAATCTCTGATGCATAATTTGTTGGAGTTAAAGACCAAATTAACAATACTTGTTGCAATATGAATCTGGATACCCCTTGAGATGGTAACTCCACTTTTGATTTTAGCTTTCTAAATTTCACACAAATTTATAAGTGTGACACAAAATCCCCCTAAAATTGTAGTAATCAAAGATCCCTGGCTTACATCAGTTGGACAAAGTATAATCTTAGAGGAGTCTTAAAAAAAAAAAAACCTCTGAGTGAAATTTATTTTCAATTTCTACTTATAGCACTCAATCTATAATAGCATTTAAAATTAAACTGAAAATATATCTTTACAGCTACATTTAAAAACACTAAAAACGCTACATTTTAATTGATGAAGAATCTTGTACACATTTTAGAGGAGACTGCTTTTAATGGCTTCCACAAAAGTCCAATGCCTATGTCTCATTGTAACATATAGGTGAGCTTGTGCTTTTTAAGGCTACGACAGAAGAATGTGTCACCTGACTACAGATTCCTCTGATGGTATATGCTACCTGAGAGTCAATGTAGTTAAGTTGGGAAATGCTAATCACCAGTAAGTTGACCACTACTGTGCACAAAACAGAAAAACAATACAAAACAATCCATTCCCTTTCTTATTACACTTCAAGTATACTTAGAGTTGAAACAATGAGACAACAAATAGGTATAAAGCAGAATATAACAGACAGGATTTCTACAGCTTTATCTCACTATTGTGCCTTATAAGGAAGTGGAAGTAATGTTCAAGAAAATGAAGTTAGGAACAGCAGCTGGACCTGACCAAATATTTTGATGAATATGATTTCTGATGTCTTCTTATAAAGCACGCAAGGTAAGATGTTAAGGACTTTTCTCTGGATCTCTTAACATTTTGTGGATACCAGGATGCTGTTTGATTAGCCTTTGCTCTCATTACTAGACAACCTATCTATTTTTCCAGTCAAACACAACTCTAATAAGAAAAATCTTTATGCTACTTCTGCAGTTTTTCATTGGGAATATGTTGCATCAAAAAAACCAGGAATCATAGATTCCAAAGAGAAAGAGTATTAAGAATTTGTAACCTTAGAGATCATCAAATTCAACCTCATTTTAGGGATGAAATTAATAGGAATCTAATAAGACAAAATTTATTAACACGGAAAATCTTATATTTCCATTTAAAAAATCAACTCCAGTTACAGGATCAAAGAAAATGTCTAGCTGGCAATGCATGTAAAAATGGGGCCAGTTCAACAAGAACTAACAACATGTTGTGATATAGGAAGCAAATAACAAAATAATGAAAAACTAAGTCAATCTTAACAGTGATGGCCTGCATTAATTGAAATCTTTGTGCCCAGACCTATAGTGGTGAGAGCCCCACTCTGGTCTAAATGCATCTGAAGGAGAAGAAAAGCAGAGCTAAATGTTATGAGGCTGGGGCAGGACCTCAAGTTCATGACTGGAAAGGATCAGCTCAATGAAAAGATAACACTTGGCAGAGAGGTTGGAGAGACTTTTACCTGTCCTCTAAGCACTGGAAGGGACTGTTATATAGAAGAAGTAGACTTGTTTTGGTTTGGTCATATAAGGTAGAATTCGGAGCAGTTCATGGAAGTTGCAGAGCAGGAGTCTGATCTGATGTGAGAAAAACTTCCTGAAATTAGAGATTTTCAAAAGAAATGGATAGCTCCTCAGTTATGGTCTTCAAGCTAAGACTAGATGGTCATTTGTTGTGATTATAGTGCTGATTTGTTTTTTTTTTTTTTGGTGATGAAAGCTGAGGTCCATTCCAACTATAAACTTCTGTGACCACATGATTCCCCCTCTTGAGGGTTTTGAAGCAAAGACTGAATGTTCAGTGGTCTAGCATGCTGTAGGATTCTTGCTCAGGTACAGATTGGACTAGATGGCTTGTGGGGCCCTTCTAACTCCTGCAATTCTACCCTACTATACTCAGCTGCACAGAAAAAAGGCATTAAGTCTCATCTAATACTTTGCATCTCTCCCTAGAACAGTTCTCCGAATGCAGTAAGTGAATTATTTGTTAAAAATGAATCATTTAACTATGGAAAACTTAATATCTGTGCCTCATTTTCCTTACCTGTAAAAATAAATGGGGTAAAGTAGTTCATCTTTAAGGTTACTCACTCTATGAAGAATTTTTAAAGCATCAATTTGCCAAAGGTTTTAAGTAGGTACAATGAAATGAGAATACAAATAAAAAGAATGTTTCTGCTGTTGATTTTACAACCTTGTTAAAAAAAAAAAAAGCTTTTTATGACTTAAGAACTCTGATCAATACAGTAACTAATCATGATTTCAGAGGAAGGATGAAGAAGAAAACAATTCACCTCCTGACAGAAAAGGTGAGACACTATAAATACGTAAAATGAGAAGCATTTTTGCACCTGGACAATTTGGGAACGTTTTGCTCAACTATGCATATTTGTTATGAGAGATGTTTTCCTCTCCCTCCCCTTAGGTAGAAATGAAAAGCAAAAACAAATACTTAATAACCAAAAAAAATTTTTAAATAACTTTTATTATATTGTTTTGCTCAACATAAATGCAAACTATGCTAATTACACATCCCTATATGACCACAACATTAAAAAAAATGGAACTGTTCCTCTCTTCATCAGTTTTTTAAGATAGGTTTTCCTAAGTAAAACTCTAAGGAAAAGTCCCAAAAGACTGTTACTTCTGGGCTCACTCACATACTAAAAAGTTGATTTAAAAAAAAATCTGGCTAATTATTATTCTTACTTCTCTTTAACACCCACAACACCTACTAATGCATTAGGATCTCACTGAAAAAGGGGCCAGCATAAAGCCTGGTGCAGTGTTTGCTTGTGCGTATTCGTTTCCTTAATCTAAGTGGAATGTATTGGCAGGAAGGGATAGAAAAAGTTTTGTGGTCCTATCAATTTAAACAATTTGAGATGCTATGGTAATCACAGATCTTTAGAACTGCTAAGAATCTCAGGGACCATTTGGTTTAGTCTCCATCTTTCTACAATTTCCTAAGAATTCCATTTCCTATCTCCATGTGTTTGTGCCGATTATGCCTATCCCTGGAATGCCTATGCTCATCACTTCCACCTATACTTTCCTTCAAGAATATATCACCTTTTCCATAGTAATTGTTTCTCTATTACCCACGAACCCTGAGGGTCTTCTCCTCCCAGTTTGATTGGGTTTTTTTTTTAATTAAAGGGGCCATCCCTTGAGTAACCATGTAAAGAAGCCTATTCACTGAATGGGTTTATCTCAGGTTGCTGTATTTGTCCTTTGTTCTCAAAGAGGACCATGACAACAAGATGATGACATGATTTGCAGATGACTTTGATTTGAGTGAGGGAGGGCTATTTATCTCACTCAAAGTGAGAATGCTGTAAGACCTTAGCCTGAAAGAGCCAGGGTCTCACACTGTATCCTGGGTCATCACTAGTCATCCTGATGAATATCAGGCCACTGGACCCAGATGGCTCAGGAGGAGAAAGTGAGGTTGGTGACCTTGCACAGAAGGACAAACACAACAACAACTGAACTACAAGCAGAACAGAATGTAACTAGGTCCACATCCACTCCAAAAGGATTAAAGAGGGCAGTATCCTCAACATCACCCATCCCTCTGATCCTCTTTGCCTTATTAGCGCTGAGGCCTTCATAAAACTTCCCAAAGTCTACTGGTTGTGCTCCGTTGTAGGCAATGTCTACCTCAGATCTCTGCCTTCCAGCTTCCCTTTTAGTGCTGTCTTTCCATATTAAACCTATTGAGAGCAGGAACTCTTATTTCCTTGTTTTTTTATTCCCAGCACTTAGCACAGAACTAGACACAAGACAAGTGCTTAATAAATGATCTATCTAGCCTGTATTTTGTACACAGCTTAAATGGTGATAAAATGCCAGCAATTTTAAAATAAGACTAGTAATCCTTAAAGACCCCTTGTTAGTCTTACAATGGTGAAGCTTACAAGACAGACTAGTAACTTTTTGATGTCTGCTTCTCATTTAATCAGGTTAAGGAATGATATAAGGAAGGGAACTACAGTTCCAATGTGTAATTCTTTAGTTTTAAATAGAAAAGGCCCTACAGTGTCTCAAAACCTATGAGTGAATCCTAATGGAAAATATATATATGTATATCCCTGCTGGAGTTATTGGCCCAGAAAAATTTAAAGTGATTGATAGGAGCATTATTTCAAATAACTGTTAGTACATTTTAGCCGCTTTGATTTTTTTACAATTTGATTAATGTAGTCCCTAATTTCACTCTATGTTGCTAACTTCTTAGCCACAGCTGCTTACTTATCACAGAACCAGACTTCACCTTAAATATACAAACAAATGTTCATAAGATCATACATTTAGAACTGGAAGGTACCTTAGGAACCATTTAATCTAATCATCTCCTTTTACAGATGGTGAATCTAAGGCCCAGGTAGGTTACAGTGATCTGCCCAAGGTCCCTCAGGTAGTTAAGCATCAGAGCAAGGAACCCTCAACCTGTAGATCTATGATGCTAATACTATTCTCCAAACTCACCAAACAATCCATTTTGTTCTCTTGCTTACTCAGTATATAATTCCTCTGAATCTTAAAAACTGGTCTACTGTGATACAAATATCCAAATAATAACAATAAAGCTAATATACAGTGCTTACCATGCTCTATGAACTTTACAATTACCTCATTTCATCCTCACAAGGTCCCTGGGAGTCAGGCGCTTTTATTGTCCTCATTTTACAGGTAAGGAAGCTGAAGCAAACAGAGGTTAAATGACTTGTTCAGGGTCACACAGCTAGTATGTGTCTAAGTCTGGATTCGACCTGAGATATCCGTGACTCCAAGTCTGGAGCTGTACCCACTGCACCACCTAGCTGCCCCAAAGTAATTATCTAAGTTGGGGAGAAAGGGAAGAGAAATTCAACTTGTATAAAAACGCAGTGGTTTTCTAGGTTTCTAGATAATCATATTTCCTGTTAAGTCTATTCTCACAAATGAAAGCTGGCTACCCTAAAAAAAGGAAGAATCAGCCCCACTGTTCTAGGTCCATACTTTTCTCATGTTTATTGGTGGAGGAAAACATAGTTATCACTATAGCAAACAGTTTCATGAAAAGCTGGTAAAGATAGAAGTATAAAACGAAACAGCCTATCCATTAGGGGAGTACTAGTATGCAGAGGGAAGGCAATAGTACTACCTAAGGCGTTTTTTGGGGCGGGGAGAAGGGATAGAGGAGGTAGAAGAGGTAAATTGATGTACAGCCCCCCAAAAGGAGGAAAACATGACTAAGTCTACCAAAGAGCTGTGCCTGAGATTGGTAAGAAAAATATGTAAAAATGACTCTCCTCAAATTAAATGATAGGACCTATTGAAATGGGAGATGAAAGAAGAGCTCTTGAAGGTACACCAATGTCAGATTCTTGACACCATTCCTTGCACACAGTTTGTGCTCAGTCATCTTTTTTTATGAACTAACCTGGTAAAAATAAGACAAGGAACTGAGACAAAAACTAAGCTATATGCTGATCTAAACCATAAAAACTGAAAGAAAATTTATGATGGTATTATTGAGAGATTAAATTCTACAGGAATTAGTAACATGTTTTCAGATGTTCTGTTTTAATAATTTATAACATCAAACTTTTATACATACCTTTGAGAGTTCGAACTTGGCTCTGCTTTAGTACAGAGGTTATATAATGAGGTGGTGATGATCCACTAAAAAAAAATAACAAAAGTTTTATTTATGTTCCTTTCGGTATTTAATTCTTAACAGTAAATTTTTTTTTATTGGCTAGCATATGTATTTGTTGGAGGGTAGAGTGCTGTAGTAGAGGACTGGCCTTGGTCAGGTATATCAACGTTCAAAACCCACTTCTGACTCACATTGGCTTTGTGACCCTGGACAATGTCTCAGAACTCAAGGCAACTCTCTGAGATTATAAGATTCAGAACAGTTGCTGATCTGTATAGGTGGAGGGAGTTTTCTTAATAGGAGTTCCCCATACAGATGATATCACAGGTCTGGGACTTGTTACCTGAGTCTTCCCCCTACAGCACCCTCCCATTACAACAATAAGAAAAAATTTCTTATTGTCCCTATTGTTTCCTGAGATGACACTCAGTTTAGTTTAGTACTGGGGAAATTTAGGAAAGACTCAATGCTAAAATGATGAATTAGCATAGGAACAAAAGTTTCACTAATCTACAGGGCTAAAAAAGTCTGCTTTGTGTGGACTAATTTCTGCTGACAACCAATTAAATTTATCTACGTATTGTGAGCACTTTTAAAAAACATTTATACTAACAAAGATTGTAAACATTATTCTCATACTCATTTGTATTCACTAACGAATATTTATATTTAGTAGATGGAATTAAGCACCAACACTTGAAAATTTAAAGTAATCACAAGAATCTAGAAACCAGACAAAAAATAACCACTTCTGTACTGTGATATTTATCTTAGAATGTGTTTCATCAAATAGATTTTCCAGCTTTTTAACAATCAGAATGTTATTATTCATGTTTTAAATACACTGTCTTTTCCTTTAGACTTGTGAACTACAATTTTATGTCACAAGAGGATCTATGCATCATTAGCAAAGGAAGGTGCTATATAGATCACCTAGTCTAATTTTTTCCTTTTATAGAGAAAATCCAAGGCCCAAATTGGTGAATTGCCTGAGGTTACACAGGCAGTAGTAAGTAGGAGAACCTGGATTCAAGCCCAGATCCATCCAGTGCCAACTCTCATATGGGGAATTCTTAAGTTGGACTTGATAGCTTTTGGGGTCCTAGTCCCATGATTCTGTGTTGATAGTGGTAAAATGCTGTGGTGATTACAGTTATGGTGATACAGTAGATTAGTGATGGTCTAGAATTCATCAGTTCCCAAATGAGCTATACTACCACCTGAGGCAGTATAGGGGAAGGGCACTTGGGAGGGATGACAGTAGAAGGAGGATCAGGTACAATGGGGGGGGGGGGCAATTAACTTAAAAAAGGGTTAACCTAACCTAACCCTAGGAGGGCGTTGAGTAATGGTCTTTTTGAAAAGGAGGAGGTAAAGTTTGGGAAGCTCTGGTGGTGGGTGATATAGCAATAAGGATAATGGAGGTGGTAAAAAAAAAATGTGATAGGGTATTAGGAGTTCAAAGGGAGATCATTCGATTCAAATATTTCTGAAATAAAATCATTAAAACAAGAGAACAGTCTGCCACGACATCTAGGTTGTATGCCTGCAGGGCTGGTCACTTCAACTCTCTGAAACTTAGTTTTGTCATCTGTAAGATGAGTAAATTATAGGAGAGGGTCTCTAAGTTATTTTCTAGAACTTATTTTTCTAAATGGAGAAAATTTTAACAAAATAAAGTTGCTAATATAGAATGAGTTAAATAGAACCAAGAAAATTTTAAACACAATGACTAAAATAACCTTTCCAGAAAGGCAGTCAAATTTAGATCAATTGCTGTGACCAATCTCAAGCTTAGAGATCACAAGCCAAAACCTACTTCCCTAATCTAGGAAGGGAAGGAAGGAGGGAGAGTATTTTCTACATTGCTAGATGCAGCCTAACTGCTTTTATTTATTGGGGGCATGAATGGTGCTTAGAAAATGACAGTATTAAAAGCAAGATGCAGAAACAAAAAAAAAATCGATGAAGTTACATCAAAAAAAGGTATCCTTTATTTATCCTCTTTTTCTTGTTTTAGAAAGGGCAAAAACCTAAAATTCTAGTAGGCTCAGTAAATCCCTGAATATATGGTAAGGCATAAAAAAAATTAATAGAATGATAAATATTGAAGTAGAAACATTTTAAAGTGTTACGTGTGGATTTCTGGAAACACTGCCAATTCTAATTACCCATGTTTTGAGGTGAAATTATTTAAATAAACTTAAAACCCTAACCACCATCATCAATTTCAAAATTTACAGCACTGCCAATTCTTTAGGCGTATTAGTAAGTATCAACAGACCATTTCCTTTACTCTAGGAAAGTTAGGGGTAAAAACTGCCAGGTTTTATTTAAATTGTGTTAGTTAGAGCTAGATCTTATTGATACACATTCTTCCAATCTAATAACAGTTCAATGGAAAGCCAAAAATATTTAGTAGTTTCATTACAGACATGTCAATTTGGCTTTTTATAGTATCTGTCCAAATATATTCCCTCACAACCCCCACCACTGTAGTTGGTTATATTTTTTTTTAAACTCCCAGTTGAAGCTTTAAATTCTCAATGAACAAAATTTTTAATGGAATATAGAAACATTAAAAATAAACTGTTGTATGAGCTGTTTATACACTTTTACAAGCTGCTGCACACTCTTGCAAGCTCATTACAATGAGCTGCACAAACTTCTATCTGACTCGAATACAATAACGATTGCACATAGCTCAACAGACCCAAAAAGGCTACAGAATGCTTCTTTGGACAAAAGAAGATATAATATAATTAAAAGACACTTCAAAGATAAAATACATTTAAGGTCTGGATTAGGATGACATATATAGGGGGTCAACAGAAGTAGGCAAAAGGTTCAAATTTGAAGGCAAAGATTCAAACAATCATAAACATCTTATTGGTTAATACATTTAAAAGCTCAGTAAAATTTTATTTTACTTGGCAAATTTCTTTAGCACTTGAGTGTTGCGAATTCAATGTGATATTTGTTGAGAAAAGAAACTTTGAAAACGGAAATTGTGAGATTTCACTAATTCAAAGTTGAATATAAAACTTAAAATGACAAATTAAAACTTTTTATTTTAACAAACTTAAAACATATGTTCTTACTATATCCTTCAGTCTCAAAAACATGTATTTAAAAAAAAATTTTAAATGATTACTTATTTCTCACAGGCATGAATTAAATAATTCCAAAGCAAAAGCAGGAAGTGTAGACCATTCTCTCATCCTAAATTCTTCTTTAAATGAAAATTTTGCCATTTCTCCGTTTCAAAAACCCCAAACACTTAAACCACTAATTATTTGTAACTGAATAAACCCTTACTTTTGTGGTGATGCAGGAGGGGTGTAAAATGCAAGTGCTGAGGAAAAAGGCTGCTTCTTCAGTGCTTGTATAAGATTGGGTTTATATTCTGGATCAACACACCATAAGGAACCTTTTCCATTCACCTAGCAGTAAAGAACCAACAGCATTAATGTTTTTTTTTAAGCTTTTAGAGTACACAGATAACCAGAATTTAAATTTTTTATTCCAGTCTTTATGAGCTTACAGAGAAGGAAGAAGGTAGGAAATGAGGAAGGCTACAAGGGTTGGGGAAAGACTATGTAACAATACCATATCCTACTGTTTCCTTAAGAAGCTTAAAAATCTAACTGGGAAGACAACTTATACCAGCATTTTCCAAGATGTTTTCTGTGCAATATTAGTGTCACATATTCCTCTCAAAATATTAAAGGTAAAACTGTATATAAAAAATACAGATGACATATGGCAATTTTTCTACACATTTAGAGGATAAGCATGCCAAGTCTTAGGGTCAGGAAAAACTTGGCTTCATTTGACAAGGGCTGTCAAAACACAATTAATTGCTAAATGAATAGTATCAACAATAAGTACAATGAGTTCAAACCAAGAAAGCACTGTTGGTTACAATAGCCCAAGTAGGCAAGATAGCCTTTAATAGAGAATGACAGATCACAGGCTTAATCCTGAGTTTTACTAAAGTTTGCTAACTGAAATACATAAACTCTGCAAAATATCCAAAGATTATGGCAATCAGATCAGGTAGCTTTTTTGGTAAAATAAATGCCCTTAAAAGAGGATTAATAAAATTGGATTTATAGCATAAGACGGCAGGAAACTGGAGGAGGGGGGTAAGAAAGCAATTAGATGGAAAGTTAAACCCTTACACTGCTGAGTCAGAACATTATAAAAAAGAATATTACCTATACAAAGAAACCTGGCAAGTTACGTTAAATTATTTATTGCTAACAAGATTAGAAAATCAAGATAAAAATATCACTAACCAAAGGGTGTGTTTGGAGATGGAGAGAGAAATCATTAGTACCTTATTTGCATACTGGAAAGATCTTTCTAGCTCTAATTTTTAGGAACAGCAATTATGGTAGTAAGGCTAAACCTAAAACAATACTATTTCATCCTCCAATTCCAAATGATTTATTGGATTAACTTCAATTCTTCAGGGATCTGGGATTTTACTGGCATGGGCACTCTCTTCACCAGTACACATCACAATTATTCTTTTCATAGGAGAAAACTGTTTTGGTTTTAAAAAAAACTGATCACTCTAAAATCAATCTCTTCAAACTAGTTAGACTAATTTGTCCTATAATCAAAGAGTAGTGTCATCCGCTCCAGGGTATACTACGGTTGCCACAACCAAAACAAAGCAAAAACTATCTCAGAATTTAGAGTAACTCTTTCATTAGAACTCTGAGATTTAGCTCTGCAATGAAGTGATACATATGAAAAGGCAATACCTTAAAGAGGCAATATATTAAAATTGCAATAACCACGAGGTTGTGGCAAGACAGGAACACTAATAGATTGCTGGTGGATCAGTAAATTGGCACAACCATTCTGGAAAACAATCTGGAATTATGCAAAAAAATAAGTGACTCAAACACTTAGACCCTTTGATTCTGAAATTTCACTACTAGCTGTAAATCCCAAGGGAGTCAATGACAAAAAAGATCCCATATATACCAAAATATTTATAGTCACATTTTTTGTGAGAGCAAAGAACTGGAAACAAAGGAGACAGACACTGCTTAAGGAATGGCTAAACAAACCACTGTATATGTATACTCTCCTCCCACTCCCTCCCTACCGCTCCCTCCCCTTCTCTCACACTTTACATCCCTTAAGATTCAATTGATGTAAATCTCAGAGTCTCTATCATCTAATGATTAAAGAACAGGCACAATTATCACCTTACAAAGTAGGACAAAAAGACTGAATCAATGCAAAAAATAAAATAAAATGGAGTTTTAGAAAAAACATTATTGTACTGTAAGAAATGATAAACACAATGAATGTGTGAAGAATGAACATGAAGCATGGAAACTCATATATAGAAAACATGTGGCACGGTGTCTGATACTTAGCAGGTGTTTAACATGCTTATTGATGATTGGGTATGTACAATTATAACAATGTACACAAAAAAAGAAAAATTAAACAATCCAAACAATGATACGGAATTATAATAACTGAGCTTGGCCTCAAAAAGGTAGGAAAAAGTACATCACCTAGCTCCTTTGCAGAAGTGAGAGAACAACGGTTGTGGGATACTACATATAACATCAGTTTTTGGATATGTTGTTTTGTTTTTAGGCATTTTTCTTTCTTCCTTGATACTTATTATTAGGAATGTCTCTCTAGGAGGGGGTGGAGGAAAAATAGAGTAGAAAATATAAGGAAAAATCAATAAATTTTTAGAAAGATATATTTTAGTACTTAGTATATATTTTAGTTGATATATTACATCAACCACTTAAAAAAACTCATCTGTAAGTACTAATTATATATTTGAGTGACTGAAATGTGGATAAGAATATAAAATTTTAAATTAAAGTACAAATAATTTGTTGCTTCTGAAATCATATCAAATTACAGAAACTAGTACTATTGTTTGTTAGATACCTGCTCAGTTTTAGATTAGGGTAAATTCTAAACCATAAGGACTAATGTTGTTAGGTTAAAAAAAGCATAATAATTTAATCACCAATAAATAATCAAGTTTAAAAAAAAAATTTCTACCTAATGTCTATTTTGGCATAGCTCTTCTATCAGAAAACAAGTTGAAAATTGCATTTCACATTGTTTTGTGGGAAGATTGTAGTTGTTTTGATCCCTATGGAACGAGTAAAAATATAAAACTAGGAAAATCAATATTGAAAATGTACTGCCAGAGAACGGTTAAGCTTCTTGATTGTGGCCTCAAGTAATTCTGGTTATGTTTCCATGGCAGTATTTCCTTTCCCTAGCTCTGCTATTGGTAATATGAGATGACTATGTACTTACTGCTTTGTGTTTTAGATTATGTAGCTAAAATACACTCATCAACTTACTAATATTCACCTAAAATCTCATCTATATATTATAGGTTGGGATACAAGATAAAGAGATTTTGAGAAAGTGCTGTCAAAAGTAGATACAAAGAGAAGACATTTATGTGATTGGAAACAGGAGACATAAACACATCTTCTCTCAATTTGCTGAAGTTTTGAAACAAGGTACAGTTTTTCACATAAAACTGATTTAAAGGGGCAAAGTTTATTCCCTAACAAATAAGTAGCCAATGATATGAGCACTTTCTTTTTCCAAAAAAAAAGAAACGTGAGCTTTCAACTAACATAGATGGGAAATGCTAAAAATCACTGATAAAGAAATGCAAACTAAAACGCCTGAGGTTTCACATCTACACCCAAACTGACAAAGATGATTAAAAACAGAAACAAGCATCGATGGAAGATCAACATAAAAATACTCCTACTGAGGGAGTTATAAACTGTAAATAAAGTTACTGAAACGAGGATGCTCTTTAAACCTGCAATCTTACTAGTAGGCATATACCCTAACGAGGTCAATGACACAAACAAGATCCTATACTATATACAGTAAAAGATTAATAGCACTTTTAGAAACAGCAAAAACTGGAAACTGTATGTATCCATCAACTGAAAGATGAATAAATTGTGGCAAATTAATATAAAGGATTATTTCCCTACAAAGAAAAATTAATGCAAGGAAATGAGAGAAACCTGAGAAAACTTGTATGGACTAATGCAGTTAATAGAGCAGAACCAAGAAAACATACACACTATCAGAACTCAGACCCAATGCAACGATCAATACTGGTTCCAGATAGTTGATGATATTATTATTGACATTACTCGTCTCCACTGTAATAGGGCAGATGGTGAGAAGCGTCAGGGATCTCGGTTGGGGGATGGTCCAGTCTTATCTCCCACCCCCCAACCCTACTTCCTCTACTCGAGCCTGTCTTATGGCCCTATTCCTATCTCCATTCAGGTTGTGTTTGTCCTTCCTTCTGGAAGAGGACCATGACAGCCAGATGATGACATGACTTGAAGTTGACTGATGTGAGTGAAGGAGGGCTGTGCAAGGCCACCAACCTCTCTTTCTTCTCCTGAGCCGTCTGGACCTAGTGGCCTGATATTCATCAGGATGATGACGCAATATGAGACCCTGGCCTTTTCAGGTTAAGGTCTTACCACATTCTCACTTTGAGTGAGATATACCCATTCAGTGAATAGGCTTCTTTAAGTAGTTACTCAAGGGATGGCCCCTTTAATAATAATTAAAAAAAATCAAACTGGAAGAGGAAGACCCTCAGAGTTCCTGGGTAAAAGAGAAACAATTACTATTTCTTCTCCATTCAAGTTCCTAATTGGAGCTCCATCTCCAGCTCTCACTGCTTTTTTTCTTCTGTCTCAATAGAAGAGGCTGCTATGCGCATGATCTCGCATCTTCTTCCTTTCCCGAAGGAGCTCATTCCACTCTCCCTACAAACACTAAGGTGTCCCCTAATTTTTTTAAGCACACAATATAAACAACAATAGTTCTTTTATTTTGCCAATATTCCAACCTTCCTTCACCAATAAACCTCCTTCTTTCAGATCACTGAACCTAAAGCTAGGATGAAATCATAAGAAATCATCTATCTAGTGGGCCCACTACAAATTTATGTTAATTCATCTCAACTGGGCCCTCACTAAAAGGAAAACTTTCTCTGCTCTCCCTGACTGATTTGTTGTACCACCCCAGAGTGGCTATTTCAAACTTCATCTCTTCTAGTTTCTCATACATAGCACCTTACCTAATACTTTAACTGAAAAATTGAGATATATGCTACAAGTTCTTTCTTCCCCTTTCCTTATTTCACTTAGACTACATCTTTCACTCTTGTCTCAGATGAATAGTCCCACGCCCTTCTCTTAGCCAGAACAAAAACTTCTCTACACTCACTTTTTAATCCAATCACCTCCCTATATTCTTGGCACCCACTATCATTCCTATTCTCTCTCTAATCTTCAATCTCTCCCTATCTGTCACCTACAAATAGGCCCATCTCTCCTCAATCTTCAAAAAAACCTTCATTTGATCTGATCATTCCCTGTCAGCTATAATTCTTTTATCTTCTTTCCCTCTGTCGCTACATTCTATGCTGGATGCCTCCACTTACTCCCCTCACTTTCTTCTAAACCCTTTGCAATCTGGCTTCAAACCTCATTCAACTGAAACTGCTCTCTCCAAAGTTATCAATGACCTCTTGCTAAATCTAATGTTCCTTGACTTATGCAGTATTGGATACTGTCCGTCATTTTTCTCCTTCGGGATACTTTCTCCTTTCTAGGTTTTTGTGACACTTTTCTCTCCTAGTTCTCCTACCTCGTGACATATATTCCTCCTTTGTTCATTCTCCATGTTATGCTTATTAGGAGTGTCCTCCAAGGCTCTATTTTGAAACCCCCTCTCTTTTTCTTTTATACTATCTCACTTAGTGAATGCATTAGTTTTTATAGCTTCAATAATCATCTCTACAAAGATGATTCCCACATATATATATATAATGAGGATACAAGCCTCCTAGCTGTCACCCACATTTGAAAACTTGATGACAGCAATTCCTTATTCTTATTTATTACCCCCATAGTTATACTCATACACCCAATCTGTTGACAAATCTTGTGATTTCCACCTTCATAAGAATTCATGGAGGCAAGTAGGTGGCACGGTGGATATTGTACCAGGCCTGGAGTGAGGAAGACCTGAGTTCAAATCCAGCCTCAGACACTTACTAGTTGTATGACTCTGGGCAAGGCATTTAACGCTGTTTGCCTCAGCTTCCTCATCTGTAAAATGAGCTGGAGAAGGAAATGGCAAACCACACCAATATCTTTGCCAAGAAAACCCCAAATGGGGTCATGAAGAATAGAACAATGACTGAAATAATAAAAAAAAAAAACACCCTCATATCCTATACGTCTCCTTTTTCCAATTCACACAGCCACCACACTTGTGCAAATTCTCAATACTTCATACCTGAACTACTGCAAAAGCTTTTAATTGATCTGCCTATATCAAATCTCTCCTTATTTAAATCCATCTTCTTTAAAATTTTAATTTACTTGTAATGAACAAAAATCTTTTGTTTTCTCCCTCCTATGTTCCCTCATTGAAAAAAACAGAAGTAAATAAAAAAACAAAACCATTATGACATGCAAAGGCAAGCAAAACAAATTCTGATAGTGGCCATTTCCAAAAGAATGTCTCAATTTGTAACCTATCACCTGTTTATCAAGAAGTATGGGTCCTTTGGAACCATGGTTGATCAGTTCTTTCAAAGTTGTCTTTACAATGTTTTGTGTATGTATTATGTGTAATATGTATAATACATACACACATATAATAACTCTCTTGGTTCTGCTCACTTCATTGTGCACTGGTTCTTGTAGGTTCTTCTAGGGAAACCACTCTCTTTATCATTTCTTATAGCATAATCATATTCTACCAATTTATCGTAATTTATTCAGTCATTCCTCTATTAATGAACAGTAAGTACCTCTTTAGTTTTCAGTTCTTTCCTACCACAAACAAGATGCTATAAATACTCTTGCACTTAACGGGTTTCCTCTTTGATCCCTTTGACGTATAGGCTTGATTGTGGCATTGCTGAGTCAAAAAGTATGCAGTTCAGTAACTTTTGTCAGTTCAAAATTACTTTTCAAAACAACTAGACTAATTCATAGCTTCAACAGTATTCAAATATACTTTCTTCCCTTTAACTTTTATCATTTTCCATTTTTGTCAAACTTTGTCAATTTTAAGGATATAAGGTGGGACCTCAGAATTTCCTTAATTTGTATTTCTTTTCATTATTAGTAATCTGGAGCATTTTTTCATATGGCTATTGATAGGTCAGATTTCCTCCTCAGAGCACTACCTGTTCATACCCTTTTTATCATTTATCAGTTAGGGAATGACTTTTTATTCTTTTAAACTTTGAATCAATTCCCTATTTATCCTGGGAATGAGACTTGTATCAGACAGATTTATTATAAAGATTTTGTTTTATTTACTGGTCTTTCTAATTTTAAGTACATTGCTTTGTGCAGAGACTTTATTTTACATAACCATCAAAATGATTTGTTATTGGTTAAGAAATAGGTAAGATTAGTGCAACAGATTAGGTTCACAATATAGAGAAGCAAGTAAGCACAGTAGCCACATATTTGGTAAACTCAAAGATCCCCTGCTAGTGGGGCAAGGATTTATATAACAAAAAGTGTTGGGAAAACTGGAAAGCAAGCTGGCAGAAACTAGGTATAGATTCACATGTCATCCTGCACACCAAGATAAGCCCCAAATGCATAGATGTAAAAAGAGACATCAAAAACAAATTAGAGGAGCAAGGAAGAAACTACCTTTCAAATCTATGGATGGGGAAAATAGAGAATTACAGAAAAGGAAGTTTAAAAGTTTCTGCACTCTAATTCATCTTTCATGTAGTTCCCAGGGTGATTTTCCAAAGTGTACCCAATAAATTCCAATAGCTCCTTATTACCTCAGGATCAAATAAATGCTCTGTTTGGCATAATGCTCTTCACAACTTGGCTGCTTCCTATCTTTCCAGTCTCCTTACATTTCACTTCCCTCCAGCACTCTCTGGTCCAACTACACTGGCCTCCCCATCCCAACTCTGTCCCTTGTCACTAGTTGTGCATTAGCCTGGAATGCTCTCCCTTCTCACCTCCACCTCCTGGTATCTTCCATTTTCATTATCTTGTATGTACATATTTATTTCTATGCTGTCTCCCCCTACTTAGAATGTGAGTTACTTTATTTATGGCAGGGACTCCTTGATCTCCAGTGCTTAGCACTGTGCCTGGTACACAGTTAAGAATAATAGTAATAAATATTATTACACATAGTAATAAATGCTTGTTGAGCTGACTGAAATTGTTAGTTGACGTCAAATATCCAAAGTCAATTCTATTTGGAATCTCTTTCTCCACAGTGCTAATTATAGACTCAGAAAACCTGGGGTCAAATTTTGGCTTTGCTGCTTCCTAATTATCACTCTTGGTCAAGTCACTTAACTTCTCTGGACCTAAACAGTAACATGAAGGTGTTAGAATAAATGAGCCTCTAAGCTTGAAATATGATTTACCTACAAAAGACTATCAACTCCTCAGCCTAACATTTAAAGCTCTTCATAATTCTAGCCCTCCCTATGAATGAATGAATAAAAAAGCATTTTTAAATGCTTTCTATGCATCAGGATTTCTTCCTCAGAGGAAAGTCAGTTTCCTCATCTGTAAAATGAGTTGGAAAAGAAAATGGCAAAACACTCCAGTATCTTTGCCAAGAAAACCCCAAAGAGGGACAAGAAGAGTCAGACATGACTGAAACAAATGAATAACATGTTATCAGGTGCCATGTGCTAATTGCTGAGTACACAAAAACAGAAAGAGGTTACCTATCTCGAAGAACTTAAATTCGAATAAAAAAAGACAAAGAAGGTAGGAATGGGGGGCAGGAAGGGGTAAGCAAGTCAGGGAAGTTATTTTTAGACTGGGAGATAAGGAAAGGGTGGCATTTTAATCAGTAGCATAGGGATCTGGTCAGGGTCAGAAATGGTGAAAGCTCACCAAATCACAATCATAGGTCTCTAGGTCAGTAGGTGAAGTAGGAGGCTGAAGAGAGAGTGTGAGGTTCAAGTAGCGGTAGGAAAAGTCAGTCTTCTCCCTCACTACTAATGCCCTTTTCTCTCCCCTCAATTCACTCCCTGCCTGAATTATCTTTCCTTCTCTACCTTTCTGCATAAAACTCCTCCTTCAACATACAGGTCAAGGTGTTAACTCTTAAATGAGGCCTTTCCTATCAATTCCAGTTCTCTGATCTCTATGACCTACTCAAGTTTTTTTCACTTAATTTTGCATGAATGTTTTGATATTTCTACACTGCTTCATGTTATTAAATCCTCTAGTTCTTTCTAACTACCAGTAGGCAATTATATTTAACTATTCCACACAACTAAGTATAATTCCTTAGGAAAAAGTATTAATTCATTAAAGTTATTTCTCTCCAGTTTAGTAAACAACATCCTGGATCTGAAAGGATTAGAGTACTTCTCAGTGTTTATTCACTAGGGATGTCAAGCGCACTACTTGCTCTTCTATTGTTTCACTATCTTCATTTAACAGCATGCCAAAATTTATTGTTCTTTTGACCTGGATCATCCCATTTTGGCAATTACGGTAGCAGTGCACCAAACAGTTATAAATAGCTGTAAGGTGATGAACAAATGAAAGTTTGATGAGCAATGAAGCCAATATAGCATTCAGAACTTAGAACTGTGAGCTTGGTTACACAAAGTCATCAGCCTTACTCTCTCTTCCAGAAGTCCAATGCCAAAACAAAAGTCAAGATGGCTGGTGACATCCCAGGAGGCAATGGATGACCTTGGCATCTTGGATGTCTGACTGAGCTCTGACCAGGTTTTCATAGCTGTTGAGAATCCAACAGCCCATTACTCCAGGGTAAGTCTTTGATGCTTGAGGTAGACATGCCCCTAACTCACGATGGGTTTGTGGCCCATTGGTTACCCTTCACTTGGTTTAACTAATCTGTTTTTCCATGGTGTGGATGCTACCATACATAGTATACAGCTCCTTGGAGCCACAAGTCAGAGTTGAGTGCCACATGGACATCAAAGGTGGATGAGCAGCCCTGAAAAGCACTCAGCAAGCCCTTATATCAGAGAACTAGTCTTTTCTAAACATCCTATATACCTCTGGACCTTTGCATAGGAACTAAAGAAAAGAATTAAACTCAAGAGATACAACTGTTGCAAAATGACTCTCTTAACCCCTCTGCCACAAAATTTATAAAGATCAAAAAATATCCATGTCCACTTGAGAATTTCATGATTAAACTATCTATCCATTGCCAACCCACTCTACTAATCGTTCTTCTTTTAGATAGAACCTGTTGTTATACTTCATCAGTTTATGTAGCTCTCACATAGAATCCTATCCTCTCTGCAACTAACAGTACAAGAATGCTAAAAGGTTAACTTTCTGAGAATTCAATACATCAGAGACAGGCTGTCAGCCCAGGTTATTCTGACTTTAAAGCAAGTTATTGATCCACACTACCTCAACTGCCCCTCATCTACCTAGCAAATATTCAAATAATACCATTACTTTCTAAAAGGAACACAGTATTCCTGATTGCATTATTCCCTAGAAACACAAGAATGGATAAAAAGAGAAACAAGGAAGCAGCATTACACATTGCTTTACAAACACTCTTCAACGTTTTCAATATATGGTATCTTGTCATATATGATCCTTTTCAAAGCTTATATAACACAAAAATAACTTTCTGCCCACTGAACATGCAATGAGGTGGCAGAGGGGTTAAGAGAGATGGACTGAAGTCAGGAAGACCTGATTTCAAATTCTTCCTGAGACACTGGCCACGTGTTTGCCATGGGCCAAATTACTTAATCTCTCTTAGATTCAGCTTCCTCATCTATAGCACCTACCTCACAGGATTGTTCTAAGGATCAAATGAGATAAAAGTACTTTGCAAAATTTAAAGCTCTACACAAATACTACAATTAAAATATTCCATTTTATGAAATTTCTTTTAGAAAGAGTAAATTCAAAACTTTAAAAATGGGGGTCTTCCCAATTAGAGTTCCCTTAAGTGACAAGTTGCAATTTGTTTTGGTTCAGACTCATGATTTCACTAGAGTAAAAAAACACCTTCAAAAATAAAGATCAGCAACTGTTCTAAACTTATTAAGAGAATTGTCTGGGGGCATCAAGAGGTTAGGGAGGATACTTAAGAGTCATTAGCTAGGCTGTATCAGAACTTGAACCCAGGTCTTTTTGATATCAAGACTGACTCTCTAGCAACCTTCTTATGAGGTTGCAAAGGGAAACAAAAGTAATCATAACATGAAAAACATTCACTAATGAATCATTCATAAAACTAGATCCAATTTAAACACCCCTCTTGCCTTAGGGACAGAATATATGCCTATCCTGCCTCACAGTCATACCTTGCTTAATCTCTGATTTTTGGTGGGTCTTCAAAAAGGAATGATATGAGTATCAAAGAATTAACAGTAGTCCCTAAGAAGACTGATGAAGTCCTCCAATATTTTTGCAACAACAACCATCTCTATGACACCATGTCAAAAGTAAGATAAAGGTTATCTCAATTTATTACATTTTTTCTTTAAAAAAAAAAGCTCTAAACTTTCAATTTGTTCATTCTATGCTTCTGTTTCTAAGAATTAGCTGTTTTGATTATTTCGTTAAATAAGATAAAATAACTTTTTCTAAACTATTTCATTTTTCAAGATAATGTCCCAATCACATTCTCTCCTACATTATTATGAACTGTTAGTTCTCATCGGAAGTAGATTTACTTTAAGTGGACTTTTCTGGTACAAATTATCTCTATCTACAAAAAAAGAACATATTGTACCTTAAAATTCACTTACGGTATAATATTCACACTGCTCCTTCCCAGTCCAATTTATGTTTCAAAGCTCTCACCTGGTTGATTCAACAGCGCTTTTGTTTGCTTTAAAATGTTACATAGGAAGATACTACTTTTACTCAGTAGTATACCATCAGATTCTTTTTATGGGGGCAAAAGAATAACTTTATCCAAAAAAAAAATTAATAGAATGAGATTAGGAGGTATAATTCTTTGCCTATTACATAATACCCTTTACCTATAAGGCATGGATAATTTGTCTATCACCTACATCTCAACAGCAGCAAAGCCCTTACGGAGCTTAGTGAAATGTACATGTTATGGATTCTCAAATCTAAGAATGATTTTAACAGTTAACAATCCTTAAGAGTGAAGGAGAAATGAATTCATCTATTTAAATACCTGACTACAATTTTGGGAGGGGGAGGGATTTGTAAAGGAGGAGGAACTTATTCATGCAACAAAATCTGGTCAGAAACCATGTGCAAATCTTTGTTATCTTATGAAAATCTCATCTTTATCAACTGGTTGTGGAATATGCATCCTTTTGAGTATCATTAAACAAAAATGGAAACAACAACACTTTAGTATTAAGTTATACAATTTCCAAACTAAAGTAGGTATAGCATACTATGATGCAAACCTCAAAAGTAAGAAGTTACGATCACCCCACTCACCTTGGTAGAACTTAACGTAGTTCAGTAACTTACGCCTAATGTACTGTACACCACCCCACATCAGCATAAGAGTGAAAAGTAAAAGGTAAACTCACTGAATAGCAGGGATTACTTCATTTCAGTCTTTGCATCCTCAGCACCTAGCAATAGTAGGTGTGCCATAAATGCTTCATGAATTGATTTTATGTCTTAAAGCATAAACAGTAAGAGGAAGAAAAAGGGAGCTGTACAAGAGACCAGTACAAATACAGAAAGAACCCATCAACCAAGTCAGATTTTAAAAAGACATATTTAGAAAATGGAAGTAATACTTTCTTGACTCAAAGGAGTGATTAAATTATTAGATTAACATCTGAAGGGTAAAAGCCCAGAATGAACTGAGGCTGTTGACAACTGCTGAGAGAAAAAAAAGGGGGTGGGTGTTGGGTGGTTGGTTAAATTTTAGATATGTTGGGAGAAAGGGAAAAATCAAAAATCTGAACATCCCATATACCTCTGGACCTTTGCATAGGAACTAAAGAAAAGAATTAAACTCAAGAGATACAACTGTTGCAAAATGACTGCCACAAAATTTATAAAGATCAAAAAATATCCATGTCCGCTTGAGAATTTCATGAGAATCTCATCTTTATCAACTGGTTGTGGAATATGCATCCTTTCGAGTACCTGCTGCTTAGGGTTAATGATAAAGAAAGCTAACCTACTCAGACTGTCTGTGGCTTTTGTTTTTCTCAATCAAGAATAACGATCCCAGGATTGAGAAGGATAAAATATAAATGTTTATGAGATAATCAACCCTTTAACTGCCCTCATACTAAAAAACTGCAAAAACTAGTAGACAAGTATCCAAGACCTCTGAATGGATTTGCACAAATGGAAGACTAATGTTGACCTTATTTTCAAAAAAAAGAAAATGGAATCAAAAACATTATATTTACCAGTGAGCCTGAACAAAAAAAGCAGCTAGACAGATGACTTATCCAAGGTCACATAGGTCTTAAAAACGGAGTAGTTGTGATTCAAAACAAGGCTCTCCAACTTCCAGATTTAGGGCTTTTAGAGTACCCAGAAAGTGAAGCAGTGGCCACTAAAAGTCAATCTAGCTTCAAAAAAGTATGTTATGACAATCTAATTTTTTTTTTGAAAGGTTAACTATATAGTAGGTGAGGAACCTTGTGTCCCTATTTCCTCTTTTTTTCAATGTGAACTCTGGAATTCTCTAACAGTAAACTGTGCCCTCCCCTTGGAAATTATTTGTATTTATATACAGTTGTTAGTTTCTCAGATTTAAGCTCTTCATTTTATTATGGACCATTTTGTCTTTGTATCTCTAACATAACCCAGATCTTGACAACTAGGAGGTCTTAATAAGTGTCTGTTACACTAATATTCAGCAACCTTCAAGAAACTGGTAGAAAAAGTAAAGAGTAATATATATTACAGTAGCAGCTATTCATATCAATGAACTTGAGTCATCAAGATAAAGTTATATTCACTCTCTTCTGTTTATATAAGCCAATGAAGACTTTAAAAATATTTCGAGAAAAAGCAATTTCAAAAAGTTTTGATTTTTTTTTTACCTCCCAGAAAGCTGAAGTTTACTGCATTCGCTAACAAAACTTATGTGATGATTGAGAGATAAGAGTAAATGAACATGACAAATACTACTGCCACAAGAGAATTCTATATACTATCACTATAGTATTTTACTTTATTGTCCAACATTTAAGAGATTTTCTTAATTGACAAAACACATTTGGTCAGTCTTTTCATCATGCCTCAAGGAGACAGTTTTATTTCCATCAGGAATGAAGCACGGAAATTTTACAAAGTTAGCAAATCAATAGCCAATTTACAAACTTACAAATTCCAAGTCTCATGATTGTGGTGGCTATAAATGACAGCAATGATGAAAAGAAATCAGAATACTTCGTTCAAACTTAATGAAGCTTAAGAATTAGATCTTACTGGCTAAAATTTAAAGTGAAAAAGCTTACTCCTTTCATGATATAAAAAGAAAACAATATCTGCATTGTCTCCTTGAGTACTTTATTTATCTTTATTTAACCATTGTATCTCATTGCCTGGTACGTAGGCATTTAAATAAAAAAAACTTTAGTCATAATTTTTTTCAAAAATTTCAATTTTTGAAAAAAATTGGAGAAGTCAAATTATTCCATTTCTTGTGGTTAATTCACCTAGAAAAAAAATTTGCCCTTCCACCTTAACTTCTTCACAAAGAACAATATGATACCATTAAAATTACTGAGGCAAATATAGTATTAAAAACATTGAAGTGACTATATAAAACTAGAATGTATAAAAATCTTCTACTATAATTAAATATATCCAGTATTGAAGCAAGAAAATGGAGTTTAAAACTCTGAAGTTAAAGTCAATAATAAGCTTGCAGCAACCAGTTTGATTTAAGGAATATATTTAATCTTCTAGATTGCTTTCACATTTAAAATGCTAGATGGATTGCACCCCCCAAAGTAAGGAGTGGTCAAAAAAATCTCACCTTGCCATGGCTTCGCTCCACTTTCTGAAAACATTTATTCAAAGAAAGGTTGTGTCGGACAGAATTCTTCCAGCCTGTTGGTGCTGTGGCAAAATATGGAAATCGTTCCAAAATCCAACTGTAGATTTCTTTGACTGGCAAACATTTATTTGGAGAATGTTCAATAGCCATGTAAATGAGAAGACTAAAAGAGTAAGGGGGCTTTGAATTCCCTGATTTTTTTTCTGTGTTCTGGTAGGTTGGCACAAAAGATGGCACATTATCACCTTCGATGTCATATATTGGACTAACAATAGGAAGACCCTCATTTCCAAGGCTGAAGTTTGTTAGAAGATTAGTACTTTCATGAAGCCAGTTCAAGTTTGTTAGCTCGTCATCTGCTGATTCACTGGCCACTAAAGTGGCTTTTGGCCGGGCAGCATCGACTGCTTCAGGCAAGCTTCCCATTCTGTAAATCTGGCTTAATCCAGCAACCTTTTCTGCTCCAGGAGTTTCAGCTCTCTTATCTGGAGTCATTCCAGTTACCGGACCCATTTAAACCTATGGCTCTGCAACAAAGAAAATAATTATAAATCAATGTAATCCTTAAGACTCTTAACCAGTTTGTGCACTAAAAGTAGTGATTTAATTGTCCAACCAACATATATGCGTATATGTATCTTTATATGTAAAACAGTCATATAATGAAATGCATTTAAAGAATAAGGAAATCAAAAACATCCCACATTCATAATCAAAAGATTACTTGTTGAATGTTGTTGCAGTCCTTTCACATGAATAGGCAATAAATAGAAATTCTATACAAAAAAGTTTTCTATTAATTATAGACATAAAACCAAGTTTTTAGCCCCATTTACAATATGAAAAGCTAAATAAGAAATAACAAAAACTTAGTATTTAGAATGGTCCCTGGATTCTACTACTTGAGATCCTTTTCTACAGCAAATTCTAAATAATTAGTCCAATTATCACAGTAAAGAAATAAAACAATGCACCGCTTGAGTATGAATAAGTGGCAATTTTCATGTGTAATTTTAAGTCTATTTTTAAAAAGTTAACAATAATATCTAAATGATTATTGATAATACAATTAGCTCCACTTTTATTCATTCTATTTTTCACATATAAAGTTGATTCCCAAAACGTGAATGGACCTCTATCCCTGTACAGAGTGAGGGGGGTTATGAGGGCAGGGCTCTTCTATTTGAGAAACCAAGGAAAATATCCCCCCAGAATCCATCATTATTTAGAATAATCCAAACTACTCATTTTACAAGGTTGTTTTGTTTTCTTTGCCTTTATATCAAAAAGAAAAAGACAGGCATTTACCAGAAAGTCACTGCCTACTTTAAAGTCTTTTTTAATAGTCTGATGCACTGAATTTCCAAATATGGTTTTCTTCTTTAAATTTAATTTTTTAAAAACTACAATCTGTTACCTACAATTCCAACATTATCATGAAAAATAAAGTGAAGTGTTAGCATATCTGCATGGAGATAATCAAAATTATAATCTTTGTTGGCCATGTAGGCAATAAATCAAATTATGTAAGCATTTCATATACTCACATAATTCACTCACTTTCTCCCCGGATGTTTTCACTTCAAAAACGCAGTGAGCGGGGTGTGGGGTAGAGGTAGGAAGCCCAAGTAAGCATTTGAATGCTAGTCTATAAGTACTCAAAGTTAATTGTAATACAGGTTCATTAGCATTTCTCCCTCCTTTGAGCAACTTCTGGGCTTTCTCAGATGGTAAAAATTTGTAGGAGGGGAAAGGAATTTTTATGTGATTGAAAAATAGTACTGGAAAAAAATTCTAGATGTAGAGTTCCAGATTTGGTCTTTTGTATCAAGGAAGAAGGACAATAGACAGTCTAACTCAAAGGGACTTTAGAAAACATTTAGCATATGAGGAATGTTAAAGATGAAAAGGGGTTATTAGCTTGTGTGGTTTTTTAAAAATAAAATGGAGATAAGGGAAGGATCAAAGAAGAGACAGAATTATGATAACTGGTCTCAGAGAGAAGACAAAGCTGCTTAGACTTTATTTTGCTCCTGTTTTCTCTGCCAAGAATGATCTGTGGACTAGCACAAAAATGGCTAATCTGGGATTTGATTCCCAAGACAATTTAGGAGAAAGTAAGAGAACATCTAGTTACCCTTGACAAGTTTGAGTAACCTAGCCCAAATGAACCACATTCACAAATTCTACAAGCAAGTTTCAACAGGTTAACACTCCAATACCCCATATTTCATGTCTGTCTTGTCAGATCCACTACAAAGCACTCATGCGATCCACTACAAAGCACTCATGCAAAGTGTCTCCCTCAGATAAAAGCTTTCTTCTAGGAGAGAATTAATATATTTTATTTGAAAGTATCATAATCACAAAAAGTTTTTCTTACAGAAAAAACTGCTTGAGTTGAAAAAACCGCTTGAGTATGAATAAGTGGCAATTTTCATGTGTAATTTTAAGTCTATTTTTAAAAAGTTAACAATAATATCTAAATGATTATTGATAATACAATTAGCTCCACTTTTATTCATTCTATTCTTCACATATAAAGTTGATATATTAAAAGGACTGTTATTTTCAGGATTTTTATCAACTAATAGAACACTTCTGGACAATTTGGTATGACCAAATGGGCAAAACCTTCCGCTGGAAGTCATCAGACAATGCAACCAAGATTAGGAGGGAAGCAGAAAACTGGGAAAGAGTCTTTACAACTAGTCTGTGATAAAGGTCTCATTTCTAAAATACATAAAGAACTGAGTCAAATTTACAAGAATACAGGTCATTCCCCAATTGATAAATGGTTAAAGGATAGGAACAGGCAGTTTTCAGATGAAGAAATTAAAGTTATCTATAGTCATAGGAAAAAAATGCTCTAAATCACTATTGATTAGAGAGATGCAAATCAAAACAGGTCTGATATACCACATCACATCTATCAGATTGGCTAACATGACAAAACAGGAAAATGATACATGTTGGAGATGCAGGAGAGTTGGAAGACTAATTCATTGTTGGTGGAGCTGTGAGCTGATCTAATCATTCTGGGAGACAAATTTGGAACTATGCCCAAAGGGCTATAAAAATATGCATACCCTTTGACCCAACAATACCACTTCTAGGGCTGTATCCCAAAGAAATCATAAAAATGGGAAAATAACCCACATGTAAAAATATTTATAGCAGTTCTTTTTGTGGTAGCCAAAGACTGGAAATCAAGGGGATGCCCATCAGTTGAGAAATGGTTGAACAAGTTGTGGTCTATGAATGTGCTATAAGAAATTATGAACAGGAGGACTTCAGAAAAACCTGGAAAGATTTATATGAACTAATGCTGAGTGAAATGAGCAGAACCAGGAGAAAATTATACACAGTAAGAAGGACAGTATGCCAGGACTGTATCTGATAAACTTAGCCCTTCATAGCAATGCAAGGACCTAAACATTTCAGAAAGATTCATAATGCAAAATGCACCGACATCCAGAGAAACAACTATGAAACTGGAATACAGAATACAGCTGACTATTTTCTCTTTCGTTATGTTTTAGTTTTTCTCATGATCTCTCCCATTCATTTTAATTTTTCTATGCAACGTGACTACTGTGAAAATGTGCTTATTTTAATAAGAATGTATGTGTAGAACCCATATAAGACTGCAAGCCATCTCACGGAGGGAGAGGAAAAGATGAAGGAGAAAAATTTAAGACTTATAGAAGTGACTGTTGAAAATGGAAAACAAATAAATTACTTATTTAAAAAAAGTCATCTGACGATTTAAAGCACAGTCTGTGGTCATGGAAAAGAATAAAACAGAAACTTTTGGTTCTCTAAAAAGTGCTGCAATTGGGAATTCATGTTTTTGATAACAGACTTTCATTTCCTTGTTCTTTAGACTTATGGTTCACTGCACTCATATTAGTTGAAATGTGGACTTAAAATATAATCACACTATGGACTCAAACTATTCTTAACAATTTTCAACTTTAATTAACTAAAATTTTTGGAAACATATAAACATTAAGGACATTATCTATCCTCCCTCTTTATATCTTTTTGGCTGATTTGATATATATTCATAGCTTTAAAAAAATACAAAAAATTGAGGTATATAACTAATCTCAAATTGAACACAATACTTATGAGGGGAAAAATCATACAACTGGTCAAGGGTGATAAGCAAAAAGTTTATATTTTATTCTAAAAGGCTATGGACAACCACTAAAGTTTCTCAAGCAGAGGAGAGATATGATCCAACTTATGTTTAAATATTATCAGGGGCAGCTAGGTGGTGCAGTGGATAGAGCACCAGTGCAGGAGTCAGGAGGACCTGAGTTCAAATCTCACCTCAGACACTTGACACTCACTAGCTGTGTGACCTTGGGCAAATCACTTAACCCCAACTGCCTCATCCTGGGTCATTTCTAGTCATCCTGATGAATATCTGGGTCACTGGATTCAGATGGCTCTGGAGGAAAAGTGAGGCTAGTGAGACCTGTACAGCCCTCCCTCACTAAAACAAAGTCAAGGGCAAGTCATGTCATTATTTCTCTGATGGCATGGTCTTCTTCGGCAACAAAAGATGAACACAGACAGAAATATTATCAACAGGCAACAATATGGAGGATGGATTTGAAAAGGCACAGACAGACCAATGAGGAGGCTATTGAAAATAGTCCAGGTGAAAAATGGCAAAGTGCTAGATGTAATTAGACAGAAGGGGATAGATGCGCACAAAGATGTTGAAGACATGGAATTTACAAGACTTGGCCAACTGACTGGATATGGAAGGGAAGGGGTGGAGAGAGTAAAAAGCCACAAATGACTCTTAATTTATAAACCTGGGTACCTGAAACAATGTTGCTGCCCTTGAGAGAAATGGAGAAGTGAGGAGGAGAGATGGCTTTGTGGGAGGAAGATTTCCTTTCCTTGTTTAGACAAGTTGAGTTTGAGATGTCTACAGGATATCTAGGTAGAGATGTCATGAAGACAGTTAACAATGCAAGACTGGAGCTCAACATAAGAATGAGAGCTGCGTTGCAGACTTGGAAGTCGTTTGCATAGTTGGGCTATACCTGCTTAATTTGAAAACGCAAATCTAATACATATGTTTGGATATACTAGGGAACAACTTGAGCATAACTCAAATTTTGCATTTGCTTATGCATGATTATCTCCAAAAAAAAATAACACAGAAAACTGCACCATTTCACAAAATTTACAAGCTGCAACCCTTCTAACTCCTACTTCCACAAGTACACTTCAGGTCTCTTTCCAAGCAAAGTAGCAAATTTATTGTATATCTTCTAGTAAAGTAGGAGCCATGGGCTGAAGAAGACTGGTTGATTCCTACCACCCCCAGGAAATCTTCCATGATGGCTAAGGCCTCTAGCCCCCAAACCGCAGCTCATCCAGGGAGCATCTCTTCATTGGCAGAGACTCAACTTTGTCAGACCCTGCCCTGTGAGGACAAGAACAAAGGTCAGCAGTAGCCCAATGTATGTATTTCCTGATCATGTGACATGTATAAAATTGTGCTACCACTTTTATTAAAAAAAAAATGTGTCACTGATGAAGTTTGAGTATTGGACCCTTAACTCCATTTTTCCCATTAGCCCAGTGGTTTTTATGCACCATTTTGCACTGTAATTTTTAGTAATGTATGTCATGTATAATAGAATTGACTTTAACTGAATCCATGGAAGATGATGGGATCACCAAGAGAGAAGGGGCAGAGAATAAGAAGAGGATCCAAGACAGAGCCTTGAGGAATTAACTAAGTATAAGGGAGGGGACACAGATGAGAAACCTACAAAGGAAATCAAAAAGGACTAATCCATCATTAAGAAGAAAAAGTCTTTTGGTGTAGAGAATAAACATTTCCATGGTACCCACAACATACCAAACACTGTGCTAAGTGCTTTTTTACAAATATTATTTCATCTGATCCTCACAACAGTCCTATGAGGTAGATGCTATCATTATCTCCATTTTACAGTTGAGGAAACTGCAAACAGAGGTTCACTGTCTGAGGCTGGATTTGAATTCAGGTCTTCCTGACTCTAAGCCTAGCTAGGACTCTCTTTCATGGCACAAGCTGGTCACAACAAGAGAGAATATAGGATGGAAAGTTCAAAAGTAACAAAAACTGCAGAAGTCTAAAAGGATGAGGACTGAGAAAAGCTGGATTTAGCTTTTTAAAGAGATCCACAGAGACCTTGAAAAGAAAAGTTTCAGAGGATAGTAGGAATGAAATCATATTGCAAAGGGGTGAGAAGAGTACCTTATTTGATTTTAAGAGAATTGCAAAAGAAATTTATCTCAACCTAACAAGTAAGTAAACATATGATTCTAACATATGCATGAGAGCTACCTTCTTGGAGTCATCAAGGCTATGTTATGCTCTATGAAATCGTTTTTAACATCACACCACAGTGGGATCAATTAAAAACATTTAAAATAATTCTTTCTCATATGACATTTCCATAGGCAGTAGGTCTTATTCATGGAGGTTAAATTCAGTCAAAGGTCTATACAGTTTTTTCAAAGAAAGAAATCAGGAAACTAAATATTCTTTCAAAGCATTTACTGTCTCCCCTCTCTTGTTCTTCTCTCTCCCCAATACTGAAAGAAAAAACCTTTGGAACAAATATGCACAGTCAAGCAAAACAAATTCCCACATTAAATCGTTTTTAAAAATTATGTCTCCAGTCAGGGTCCTGAATGTTATCATCTCTGTCAGGAAGTAGATAGATAGTGTTCTTCTTGATCACTGGTCCTGTAGAACTGGTTGGGTATCAAAAGTCTTGAAAAGCTGTTTTTTCTTAGTGTTTTTATTGAACAACTGTTCTCCTGTTCATACCAAGTCTTTTACCAGGTTTCTCTGAAACAGATTGACATTCCTTATGGGACAATAATATCCATGACGGTCATAAACCATAATTTGTACAGCAGTTCCTCTAATGGGATTAAGTATTTTCTTTGTTTGTTGCCCACTACAAAGAGATTTGCTATCAATATTTTTATACAAATGGGTCTTTTTCACTGAACTGAAGAATATACAGTTTTGTAACTTTTTCAGCTCAGTCACCGTGTGGCACTGAGCAAGTCACAACCTCTCTGAACCTCATTTTTTTTCATCTATAAAATGAAAAAGCTCCACTCAGTCGTGTCTAAGGTCCTTTCCGGTTCTAAATCTATGAGCTTATAAATGCATGGTGAGAATAAACAATGGAAAAAAGGGTTATTTTCTCTATCAAAGAGTATCATTTTGAGACTGGGAGAAACAGAACAAAAATGGTTTATAGGGAATTAAAACATGAGAGAAGTAGGGAATACTCCTCATTACTTATCATATGTAGCACCTATTTTCAATGAGTTCAATTTACCAGCTTGAAACAATTATATTTGAATTATCACATTCAATTTGGCATTTATATTTTAAGAACACTGACAAGCTGTACTGTGTCCAAAAAAAGCGGGTCAGGATGGTGAAGGTTTCACATGAGAAAACTGGAACAGAACGGGGAACATGATAGCTTTCTTCCTGAATTTGAAAGGTAGTCATGTAGAAGACAGATTTAAAAGTTTTACAGAGAGAAGTTTTAGTTGGACTTCAGAAAATGCTTCATAAGGATCAGAGGTGCCTCCAAAAAGGAATGGATTGCTTGGAGAGTAGTTAATTCTCTCTCATGGATTTCATCAAAGGAAAACTAAATAGTTGTCATTTCAACAGAAATAATTTTTTTGTTTAAATACTGGTTAAATCTCGGGAGGTCCCTTCCAATTCTGTGAAATCATGTAACATAGGTCTTGTGTGAACTGTAATATTCATTAACTGACTTTATTCATTCCTCCACTAAAGCCCTACTTACTATCATATAGAAGTAATCACAGACACTCTAAGATTATGCTAGCAAAATGTAAGTTTTGGCAGGTGCTAGCTATCAGGATGGAGGGTTTTGCAAACAGACTGTCATGGGAGGACTAAGTACAAATGCTTGTCATCTGATCAGGCATTGGACACTAAATCTGAGAGGCCAAAACAATTCAGAAGAGTTTCTGCTATGAACAAGCTGGATTGCACACCACATTTGTAGATAAATTATTATCTGCAAATAGTGTGTTAACATGAAATTAAGCAAAACAAGTAATTAATTTCTCTGAACAAGCAACTTAAAGAACCTCCAAAGAGAAGCCTTTTAAGGAGCTATATATAATTTGTGCAGGTGGAAAGGATGCCCAAAGGACCTTTTGAAGAATTTAAGTAAATTGAAACTATTATATGTGAAGTTCTTATCCATTAAAAGAATCAATCAACACATATTTTGTTAAGCACCTACTATGAACTTGATGCATAGCCTGATTTCCCTTTCCTCCCTCATTTGGAATGAAAGACTCTCCTACACTAATACAAATAGAAAAGGACCATGAAAATTCAAGAATGAAAATGTTAACACATTTACTTTTATTTTGGATTGTATGACTATAATATATTGTTTCTGGAGTTAAGAACTTAAGGTGATTTCTAAGCCCTGTTACTGTATAATTCATTATAGACAATGTGTTGTATCCACATCAAAGCAATACTTTACTATGGACTATAGAACCATTGGTTAAACAAAACCCTAAATTGTACTAGACGCAAGAGAATGTTTATTTTAAGAGAAATCTAAAGGGCTTTAGGAATCATGCACAATTAGCATAATTTTCCTTGACTGTGGTTAAAGGACTGCTTTTAGACTAATGGAGGTATTCACTTATGTAGGCTAAATATTTTCCTTGCTTAAACTATTAATTTGAAAGTAAACTTTTCTCCCTTCCCCTCGAATCCCTACAAAGAAACTTCAGGGTGGATGAGAGCATTATGACAAATTCTGAATTAATAGAATACAAATTAATTTCATTCTGTGATATGAGCAAGTACATTTTTGGAAGAATTAATTTACATTTACTTCAAAGATATATATGAAAATTTACATTGAATAAAATTGCAAAGACATTAGACCTATAAGAATGGTTGTCTTTCATGCTTGAAGAGGACCAAAATGCCGTCAAGATGTTGGAGTCAAGGTAAAGTATGTCCACCTGTTGTTGATGAGCAGACCACTAGGAACTTGGAAGACTCTACCACTGACTGGACACAAATAGTCCCAACGAACATTTGGAAATCCATAAAATATACCCAGTTTACATACTAAATACAACTGAGTAAATTATGATACTATTACAATGCAATAAAATCAGACTAAATTCAACACATCTTACTTCTACCCTGTTAAAACACAGCCTTCTTTTAACAATTATAAAAGTATATATTGTCATGTATCATCCTTAGCAATTTTTTTGAGGAGTTTGGCTTTTTTGCTTATTATAAACTTGGGAAGTTGTTCTTGGTTTGTGTATTTATATTTTTAAGCTATATTAAAGTAAAGTAGCAATTAAAAATGCTAGTCTTCTATTTCACAAAATTGTTTGCTGTGTGCTAATTCTTTATCTTTACAAACTTTTTAAGGCATTTAATTTCTTTGCTAGCTTTATTTCCATTAACAAGCCATTTTACAAAGAAGAGTATAATGTCATCTACAAATTTAAAAATTTTCCCAGGTAAAAGGACTGTCATGAGAGAAAAGGGTCAATTGTGCCTCTCCTATTTTGCTTCTTTCCAGAAACCTATTTATTTGACTAAGTAGGCCAGGTATGCCCTTGTAAATAGAGAGCTGAGCTATTAATTCTGACCTTCCCTAGCATGCAGAATAAAGTGGTAGGAACACAGAAAGATCTCAAAGATGTTTACTGAATGGAAACAGTTTTTTGCTCCACTAGTCTATTCAACTGACTCAGTTCTACAATACATTTTACTTTTGTAAACCTAGCCTAAGATTAGCATCTATTATAAAGGGAAAAAGAAGTTTCCAGGAGTTCCTTCTCTTCACAATCCCATTCTTTTAAGAAAAAGATCATTAAATCAGTTAGTAACGAGAAGACGCTACCTTCCCTCTAATGGTTAAAACAGGACACACAAAATATTTGAATATATTAAAATACTAAATATAAGAATGTCTCAGTTTGAGAGAAAGGGAAAAATAAAATTCTTACTAACCATTCATTCCCAACATTTAAGGTGGGAATTCATTTGAGTGATGAATAATTTATTTCATTTAAGTTATTAATCAATAAATATAATAATTAATTCATTTAGGTAATTAATAATTTAGTAGCAAAAATTATAAAATCACATCACAATTTCAAAACAACTTGGAATGTAAAAGTCTTTTGACAAATGAAAATCCATAAAGGAGAGTAATTTTTCTCATCAGTTTAACAATTCTCAATTTTCACTTTGTTTTTTCCATTATAAGACACTGTCCACCTCATGAAGACCTGCTACTCAGACTGGAGATCAGATATAAATCCCAAGTGTACTGCAAAAGGCTTCTATTTGATTACAATACAACATGATGTCATGTATCCAGGACAACTGAAGCATTATGGTCTCCTAGGGATAAAACTGCTTCTTGGTCATAGATTTAGGTGACATGGCATGTGATGTACTGAAAAATGTGTGCAGCTGCAATTTTAAGCAAAACAACAAAAAGGAACAAAAGACAAAGAGGTCAGAGTTATTTTCACAGAAAAACTTTTTTAAACTGTTTTTTTAAATGGGTAACAAACCATGGTCATTTAAAAAGTATTTTAATCTTTCAAGGGCAGAAAACAATAGCATTTTTTAAAATTTTATTTTGATATATTACATCGAGTATTCCTGCTCCCCAGATTTATTTAAATAAATTCTCTTAGAAAAGGAAGTGTTTAAGATCCAGATCTATCTAAATAATTTCTCTAAATCTTAGGATCATTCTTAAGAGATTAAAAAATCAAAGTGTAATCAAAAATGACACCCACCAGAAAGCAAAAGTAAATAAATAAATAAAGGCCTGCAATTATATAGTCTGAATGTGGAAAACAATAGCTTCAACTTAAAAAAAAAAACCTCCTGAATTCTAGGAAGATTTGATTTACTGGCAAATACTTATGAAAATTGGAAGTTCTATATTACTTATACATCATGTACTATATTCCTCTTTCCATGTTTTCAATATATCTGTCATATTCATTAGTCTGAGAAGTGAAATGGCTATGTATCAGTTCAAAGTATAATCAGTAAATATCTTAAGAAAAATGAGGCAATGCATTTAACTTTAGTTTTAAAGAGGTTACTAGACTTGGAATCTAGAAGACACAGGTGCAGATAAATCTCTTTTTCAGATACTAATTACATGTGTGCCCTTGCTCGAGTCACTTCATCTCTCTGAGCCCCAATTTCCTCAACTGAAGAATTTGGATTCACTGGCCTCTAAGATCCATTTCCAGCTCCAAAATCTCTGACTCTAGAACCTGTTATGGTGAAGGGGGAGACAGGGTAAAATACCTTACAAGGGCTGGAGACACAAAGACAAAAGTTTATGGTCTCAGGAAAACAATTTTATATAAAATAGCTCTTACGGTGTCAGCAAGTACCTCCTTTTCCACAGAGGGGACACAGATGATTCAAAAAAAGCCTCATTATTTTAAAGACAATGAAGATCCAAATTTAAAAAGCAAAAATATTTTCTACTAAGAAATATGGCTGTTTCTACTACATTTTGCTAAGTATATTACAAATAGAAACTGAATTTAAAATCCTGCTATTATCTAGAAATTTCATAAGTACATCTAGGTTAATCTGAAAATTATAAATTATAATTTGCAAGCAAATCCAAATCTAATAATCGCTGTCACAACAATCCATACAAGCTTCAAATGAAAAATTATTTTTTAAAAGTGGAGAAAAATTAAAGAGATAAAATGCTAAATCACTTATAATTAGAAGGACTGCCCACTTGTTACCCGCTTCAAGTGACAGCACTGGTTAAACCAGCTCTTTGTTCTCTGATAGATAGCTCTCAATGACACTTTTAAAAAGTAATGTGTACACATTGAACAAAGTTCATTTCACAAATGCACAAGTCAATGAATCTAAGGTACAATAAAGTGCAAGGGTAAATTCTGTTGGTGCTTGACAGTGGCCTCTGTTTTTTTTCCTGTCATCAAAATTTATGTGTAATATGGTTTCAATGACCTTGAATCTTTGCCATAATCAGTGTGTCGTGCAGACAAACTCCAATCATTTTTTACTCACTTCACTCTATTACTGTCAGAAAACAAGCAACTATTTAAAGTACAATAATGATCAGAAGTAAATTTAATAAAGATAGAGGACACTTCATCTTATTAACAGTGTTGACCTTTTCTGTAAAGTTTTAAACAGAAATAAGACAAACCTCAAAAGGAATTTGGTTCCAGAAATTCTAAATTACCATGTGGAATGCTACAATTTGACAACATTCAATTATTTCCTAAGCTCACCATAAAGGAAAAAAATTTAGAGGCAATTCCATTATAACATCATGTTTAATTTAATAGGAGATAGTTACATCAATCCTACTTAAAATGCATTTGACTCTAACCCAATACAATTATCTAAATAAAAAAGTCTTATATATCTCCCCAAATGCTGATGATGTGACACTCATTCCAGATGAAATATCTAGAATTTTTAAAATAAAAATGACAGCTGTCCTTATGGACTAATTAGATACCATGTAGCCATCTCATCAACTAGGAGTAATAGCTGTATATGTAATAATAATATGTAACATACATACTAATCAGGAAGAATGAATTTCAGTTAATTCAGGATTGCATGATCTACAGAATACTTTGAGAACTCCCCCAAATCCTATTCCCAATCCCTATTCTAGAGATCCACAATGCTGGAATAGTTACCTAATATGTTTGGTTCTACCTCATGATCAGGTTTCCGGCTGCCAATTTTTTTAAAAAAGTTTAGACCATCCATATATATTATGACTTATGTTTTGCAGTTCAGCATAGGGACTGCTAAAATTTGTGCAGGATTAAGTACCCATATGATCATTCCTTCAATTCAATGGAACCACTTTCAAAAATGGCAGAAATTCATGAAAACATCCCAGTATAACAGAAGAAGCAATCAAGAACACGGGAGTCAGAAAACTGGGGCTCTTTATCACCTGTGATGCTTGGACAAGTCATTTCATATTATAATCTCCATGAGCACCTCAATTTCCTCATCTGCAAAATGGGAATGTGTATCGTCCCTCCTACCCCTTCCCAGTCTACGTCTATTATTCTAAATTCTGTGTGTGTGCAAAAATATACACATATATGTATTACATGTGTGTATAACCAACAGCCAATTCCCAACTGATAGTTTTTAAAAGGATGTACATACAGCTCTCAAAAGAGGAATGACAAACAATTAACATCCATATTAAAAAATGTTTCAATAATAAGAGAAATGAGTATCAGAACAAATCTAAGGTTTTACCTCAAACCCAGCAAATGAGCCAAGATGACAAAAGGCCAGAATGATCTATGTTGGAGAACTTACAGGAAGATAGGCATACTCGTGCACTTCTAGTGGCACAAATACTCTCTGAAGCAGAGATTCTATGCATATATATATATATATATATATATATTCCAAGGAGGTCACTGATATGAAAGTTTCCAAATACACCAAAATATTTAATGCAGCAATTTTTTTGTGATGGCAATGTATTAGAAACAAAGTAGATGTCATTCAACTGGAGAATGGTAATGGGATATTACTGTGCTATAAGAAACATGAAGAATACAGAGCACTGTGGAAAGAACTGATGCACAGTAAAGTAAGCAAAACCAAGAAAACAACATACATAATGCTCACAACAATTTACATGGAAAGGATAACAACCACAAAAACAACTGAATATGAAGAGAATTACAAAGAACAGATAGGATGCCAAAGAAGATATTCCTGCCCTCTTTCCCTCCCCCCCAACGCCCTCCCACTCCTTTGCAGAAGTGGAAGATTCATAGTGTATAGACTGGTTTTGTCCATTTTCTTTTTCATTAAAAACATTTTGGTTTTATATGGGAAGGCTCTCAGAGGGGTGATGGAGGATACTGGGAATTAAAGACAGCAATAAACTTACTTTTTAAAATAAATAAAAATTTAAAAACAAAAAAGGAAGGTTTCCAATATATTAGGTATATATTCTATACTGAAGTTATAGGAGAATATGTTCAAGAGTTGCACAGGATAGGTAAGGCCTGGATGGGTTGCAATTTTCATCACTGGAGTGAACTCCTGAACTGATGAGATCACAAAACATTTGAATATTATTATTACTGGAAAAACAACATGGTATAGTAGAAAATTAGCTGGAGTCCAGACTTGGATTATAGGCCTGCTTCTACTATTAACTGTCTGTGATGACCCTGACAAAATAAAATTTCTCTGAATCAAGAGAAACTTGTCCAGAATCTTGGATGCATTTTTGGACAAATTTCTGTATTAAATGCTTTTCATTGTTTTTTTTCCCTTTGGAAAAGATTTAAGCTGAAGGAAGAGTGGGAAATGACTTGAATAAAGACAAAAGGAATCAATAAAACATTCCAAGTAAAATTAAGTCTAAAAGTAAAACATAAAAAAAAAGGAGAAAGAAAAATTACAATTCTTCTGGGCCTCAAGTTTCTACAACTAAAAAATGAAGGACTGGATGAGAATACTTCTAAGGTTCTTTCCAACTCTACAATAATCCAAATGCTAATCAGAAATAAAATTCAAATAATACTGATTTTCTTCTAGGATGATCTATATATCCTCTTCCCAGTTTACAGCAACCTTTCTCACAGCATTTTATCTGTATTGTCCCCTTTGCACTTGGGATTACAATCTGGTTTGCATCACAGGTTATTTGCATAAGTATCTTATCCCTCTATTTTCCCATTAGATTGGGAAGAGTCTTAAGGATGTTTGAAGTCTGAGTTTTACTTCATTTTGCATCTTCAGCACCTATCCAGTGTCCTGCACAGAGCTGATATTTACTGAAGGTGTGTGTGTGTGTGTGTGTGTGTGTGTGTGTGTGTGAAACAACGCAGACTTTTCTTAGAAAAACTTAAAGAAGCGAGATGGAGAAGTGTATTCCACAAAACCAGAGTGATTGATTGCCGCATGTTACATGACCACTACAGAAAAACTCCATCAACATGAAAATTCAGATTATTTTCATTCTGATAACATTAAATCCAAGCTCCCCTACTAAACAGAATGTCATGAAAAAACACATTTTAATAACAAGCTATTTTCTGTATTCTAAATTAGTATCTTAGCCAACCTGCTTTGAGTCTACATATAAAAAAGAAAGTAAGGAAAGCCTGTGAAATTCCTCATCAAAAAAGAAAAGAAACACAGGGATAGGAGTAAAAGAAAAGAAAGTACAGATTAAGATAACTTGTTACATAGGCCTGTTCTCAGTGACAGCAGATTTGCCTGAGAGTGTCTGTGTTGAAATTCCTTGGTAATTCATTCATTAGACTATATTAATGCGATGAATATTTATTTTAAAACTACAAATGAGATGTCATGTGCTATGCTAACACATGTAGAAATAACGTAAGATTGGATGATTACATGATCAAAGAGATAAAATTACTTCACAGCCTAAGAAGTATCAACATTAAACATGGAGACTATTTACCAGAGCCATGGAAAGACGGTTCAAAGCTCAATTCACAGAGAGGATGTTGGCAGAAGACATTGTGCTAATTATATCAATTCCTGGAAGGTTACAGGGACTTTCTCCTTGAGATCCACTGTCCCTCAAAAGACACTGCTTTAATTCTCCACATAGGAAAAACAAACTATGTACTTCTGGGAAATGAACTGCACACAGACAAAAAACTGGGGGCTATGGAAGAGATCAGCCCAAATGGAACTTTATTATTTAGGAACTTTTATAGCATTTCCCATGATGTTAAACTACAATTAATGTTAAAGTTCACCTTGTTACTATTGTCACTATCACCTTCCCAGAAGTAACTATACCAAACAAAAATGAAGAATTACAGCTGCAGGTGAAGCAAAGATCAAGGAAAAGATGCATAGAAGGTATAAACAGATTTCAGAATATATATATAGATATATATATATGTATAAACTGGGGATATTTAAGAGAAGAATTAGAGGAGTCATGATAAATATCTTCAAATAATTGCTTGATGAGTTTCATGAGAGAGTAACTGAATTTGTTTTGCTTGACTTCAGAGGGTAGAACTAAGTTCGACAAAATTGAGGACTGCCATGAGGAAGAATGTCCCAAAACAATTAAAGCTATCCCAAAGTAAAATAAGCTGCCTCAGGAAGTAACATCTGGCTGTCTTCATACAGACTATTTCCTAGGGTTGCAGTTGAAAACATTCTTTAGCAGGTATGGACTGAACTAGTTGACAATCCCTGGAATTCTCTGCCATTACCTACAAAAGATATCACCACACTTATGAAAGACTGGAAAAGGAAGTGGATTGGTTAAATAGCAATAATAAAGGTAAAGTAAGATTTGGACAATTTAGCTTGTTGATATGCATGAGGACCTCTAAAATCTTCTGCAGAGAATTTACAGAAAGACATGGACAAGAGATGCAGGAGATAAGACTGTTGGGTAGAATACTCATGGCAATAAAAATGAATCCAATGAAGTATACGCAGATATAAATCTGCTATTACAAATATATTAGAAACCTGTATGGTTTTTTCCATTTACAGATTAAAAAGTAATTTACACATTGAAAGCATTATCTTATTTGACCTCCTAAAAATGCTTCAAATAATACTATTTCAAACCCCTAAGTTTTGTTTATAATTAAAAATAAAGATATAACACCAAACACCATAAAAAAAGTTGCTCTTACAAAATTATTCACCTCTTATCTTGCTGCCATGCAAATTTTCTAAGCAATGCTACATTTAATCATTCACACAAACATCTAGAATGCACCTAAAAGCAAAGAAAAGCATGTTTTCTTTTCCAAGGTTGGTTTGGGGAACTTAGCATTTCTTTTATTTCCCAGACATCTCAGTTCTCTACTTAACAACAATGTTTACACTTTAATGTATTTCTCTCACAATATATAAGGATTTGGGGCACGGGGACAGGAGTGTTGCTGGATCTGTGATTTTCACTGGCATAGAACTCGTGATATGAAAATTTCCTCCATTAATGCAGGACAACTCATCCCTAACATAAGGAGCTATCTAAGGCACTGAGAGACTGTTATTTTGCTCCCCCCTAGTATGTATTTGTGACAGGTCTTGAACACAACTCTGACTCCAAGTCTTCAATTCACTATATCATACATCACAGAGGGAAATAAACTACTTTATAGTAACTGATGAAGATCTGTTTTACACAGTAACTGATTTATCTTGAATATTTCATTGGTATCCGTACAATGTCAAAAAGATCTAGATGAGAGGGCATGGATGAGTTGTGATTCACAATATTGGCAGCTATACCCACACTGAGATCATAAATCCAAAGTAAGTAGCAATGTTAACTGTTTCCCTCTAAAATTTTTTTTTGAATAAGATTTCTGTCACTTTCAAATACCACCAAGTAAGCCACTATTGATACCAAACCATGTATTCCATTTACAAAGACTATAAACCAATACTGAAACTTTCGTAGGTGCTGATAGCATAGATCTAAATATATGAAAATGATGTCTTAGTTCATGACACCCATTGTACCTGATGATTCAGGTAACTTTCCTTATCTCTACAACATACGAAAAAGAATTCCAAATCAAGCTTTATATTTTGTTCCTCTGTGTGATTAATACCTCTCAAAGGAAAAAAGTCATCTAGCACCAAAAAATTTTTCAGTCATCACATACAGTATTTATTAAATTCTTGCTCCACAGAACTTCTAGATAGTCTATGCATATTTAAAATTCAGTCTTGTTTTTAAAAATAGAGAAACATGGGGTAATACCCTCAAACCACAAACACTTAAGGGCATCTACAACAGAAAAATAATCCCATGACCCCTCCACATGCTCCCTAAAGGCAATAATTGATTCTTAAGTGCTCTCTCACTAGAGAGAAATAATCAAGGCCATTGAACAGATTTCAATGCTTTTGGGTATATATAACCTGTGACAGACACATTAAAGATATAAAGTATGATTTTAAAAGAATTAGTCAGGCTTGAATATGATCTTCAAAGAATTCAGTAAATCTGTAAAAAGGTTAATACTTCCCAAAAAGTTAGTAAGTATAAAAAATGTTGACAAGAACATCCTCCAAAATTTTAATTTTGGAAAACTAAAGTACTTTTTTAAAAAAATTAAATTGTTTTAGAATTGAGATTTCTCTAAAAAATGTAACGAATGAAGGAAAATTTAAAAAGTCTTTGAGGGGCTTTCTGGAGCTTCATAACTAATAGAGTAACGCAAAAACTAAGGATGTTTTCAGTCGTAATCCCTGATTCTCAAAGATATGCATCAGCAACCACACAATTCATTGATATCTTTATCTCATTGACTGTATATTCAGTGTAGCTCGGTTTCCCACAAGTAAAATGATGAAAGAAATAACTGCCATCTAGCTTTTTAAAAAGGATATTGTGAGATCCTTTGAATAATTAAATTCTTTTTGTAATGCCTCTTACTATAAGAGGAGCACTATTATATTGACAAGGATGAATAACTCATTAAACTAAGTGCGTTAAACTTTAAACTGGAACTCGCAACTAGACTTTTTGTTTTACTGTTTTCTCAAATTAAGTATCAAATCACAAGAAAACAACTTAATCAGGGATTTGTTCAAAAAATCTACTTTGAAAATATATCCAAATTCAGTGCATTCTTCTCAATGTATACCAACATAGAAAAGATCAGACTTTTCAGAATAATGACCCTGAGGAAAAGCCAGATCACATCATATTCTTTTCAACTGGCTATATTTAAACAGGAATTTTATTGATGCACCTCAGTTTACTCAATTTAAGCAAAAATTATAAGAAATGAGATGAGAAATGATAAGCACAAATAAATTTTGGAAAGAGTTTTAAAAATGATTAAAATTTAAAGTGATTTTCTGGATTACAAAGTCAATCAGTTAATTAAAATTTCATTCACTGAATAGTTATTTATTGTACAATAATTTTTCTATAAACTTTCTATGGCATTGTTCTATTATTAACCATCACTGTCATAATTAAGTAGGCTACCAATACTCTATTATTAAACAAAAATACCTGAAAACAAAGTATACCATCACTCTTCCAAATAACTTTGTTCCAAGTAACTTTGGATTTTCTAGTTCCTCAACCTAAATTTTTTTTCACTGTGTAAGCAAGCATGTGCCATCATAAAGTCAGGTGAAGAGAAAAAGAATTCAGAATTGCGTAAGTGATCTTTTAACTTAAATATTGTAAAAATACCATCAAGACAAAAATAGTTAAAGTCCTACCTTTTTCCCCCCCAATAACCAGCTTAGCTCTCTTAAGTCCTATATGCAAACTTCCTAAGGAACAATAATAATTATCCACTCCATGCATTTAAGGAACACAGGAATAGAATATTCACTTTGGGAGAATCTAAAGCATCTTCCCTCTAAGGTTGCCTTTTACCTACTTTGTAAGTATTTAGCACACACATTTTATGCATATGTTATCATTCCAGCCCCCCCAACCCCACCCTCAGGACTTTAAGGTCCTTAAAGGCAGAGGGACTATTTTTGCGGCTTCTTAGTATTCCCTGAACTTCTCAGCACAGTTCCTGAAATGTGTTTCATGTCTGTTGGTTGGTTGAAAACAGTAATTTTATATTACCAATATTGGCAACAAAACGAGGTGTGTGTCTTAAAAATTATATATTGTTTTGCTTTTCACCAGTAAAATGCCCAAGGACAAAGTTATCTTGGGAAGATATGCGGAAGCACAATTCATCAAGACCTAGTAACTGATTAGATATTGAGGATGGTAGAACACCAAGGAAGGAAGAGAGGTAAGAGCAGGTGGTACTAAGGATGCACACCTGGGTTATTAGAAGGACAGTGGAGCCCTGCATAGAATTAGGAGGGTTTGTAAGAGTGCTATGTTTTAATGGGAAAGATGAGTTCTATTTTGGACATAAGATGTCACACAAGCAGTGACGCAGGCCAAAAGCTTAGGAAAGGGATGATAAGGGTTAGATATACACATATGGAAATTCACCTGAATAGAAGTAATTAAAACCACGGGATCACCAAGGGAGAGCACAGACTAAAAAGGTCCAGGACAAAGTCATCAGGAAACTACAATGATCCAGGAGCAAAAGGCTGAGTAGGAAAAACCCAGAGAGCAGAATCACAGAAACAATGTCCAAAACTGCAGAAAAGTCAGAGAGATGAGGTCCAGGAAGTCACTGGTTTTAGCAATTAAGATCGTTGTGGTAACCATACAGAGATGGCAATTTGAATGAAGGGAGAGATACGATGTGCCTAAAATTTTCAAATGACATAAACATTAGGAGGAGTTACCATAGCATAGCAGTTAGTACAAAAAAGATGGGCTAAAGATCAGGCTAAAACACAAGGATCAAAGATAGTTCCAAAAGACTTAAGATGAAAAATGCTATCTACCTCCAAAGAAAGAATTGATGGAGTCTGAATGTAGACTGAAGCATACTTTTTTAAAAATTTTATTGTTCTTGGGGTTTTTTTTTGGGGGGGGGTCTGTTTTCTTTTGCAATGTGGGTAATGTTTTATAGGACTGCACGTATCTAATCTCTATCAAAGTGCTTGCCTTCTCAAGGAGGGGTGTAGGGAAGGAAGGAGGGAGACATTTGGAACTCAAAATTTTAAAAATGAATACTAAAAATTGTTTTTACAGGTAATTGAAAAATATAAAATTTTCAGGAAAAAAAAAACATTAGGCTGAATCAAGATGAAATGTAACCCCCCAAAATATCAGCTACACAAATATAAGAAGTGGGAGGCTTGCCTAGAAAACAGTATGTGTAAAAAGATCTAAGCAAGTCAGCAGATGAAAGCTCAATGAGTCAACAACAATGCGCCTTGACAGCCAAAAAGGCAATGTGCAAGAGTTCTAGTTCTACCATAGTTTGCCTTGGTCAAACCACATCTGAGTCCCACTTTTTAGTAAAGACACTGACAAGCTTAAGAGCTCCTAGAGCAAAACAACTAGTATGATGAGGTGTCCTATAAAACACACAATATTGACATTAGTTGAAATAATTAGGGACAGGTAGCCTGGAGATGACTTAGATGAGCCAATATAAAGATAGGTCTTTGAAGAGCTCTCATCAGGAGTGGGTACTTGTTCTATTCAGTTCTATTAGACAGATCCAGGAGCAAATAGCTGGAAGTTGCAAAGAGGCAGATTTGAGATTTATCTAAGGAAAAACTTTTCAAGGATTAGCTCTGCCCCAAAGTAAAAGAGCTTGCTGGGGAAAGCAGTGGCTGTCCTTCAGAGTTCTTCAAGCAGAAGCTGCATGAAATGTTATTTGTAAAGGGAATTATTGTTTGTTCTGGTATGGATTAGGTTAGACAATCTGTGTGATCTCTTCCAAATCAATTTTTTCTCTCCATTCTCACCCTAAGCTGGCTTCATAGTACATTTCCAAGACCCACACTCTACTGCCCAACTAATCTTTTTTTTTTTATTAAATTATTTTATTTATTTTCAGTGTTCTACAATGACTTCCATATAGCTTAGATATTTTCCCCCTCTCTCCTTCTCATTCTCTCCTCCCTTCTCACTCCCTCCCTGAGACAATGTACAATCTCATATAGGTTCTATTGAATACATTTTCACCTTAGTCATGCTACATAGAATTAAAATGAATGGGAGAAACTATAAAACGAAACAAAACAATACAAAAGAAAATGGTCTGCTTCACTCTTTGATCAAATTCCATAGTTCTTTCTCTACATGTGGAAGCCATTTTGTCTCAAGATCAATGAAGTACTAAGTCTACCAGAAAAATTCCTTGCACACTGTGGTTGTTGCTGTGTACAAAATTCTCCTGGTTCTGCTCCTTTCACTCAGCATCAGATCATATAAGTCTTTCCAGGCCTCTCTGAAGTCTTCCTGTTCACCATTTCTTATAGCACAATAGTTTCCCATTATATTCATATACCACAATTTATTGAGCCATTTCCCAACTGATGGGCATCCCCTTGACTTCCAGTTCTCTTGGTCACCACAAAGACAGCTGCTATAAATATTTCTGCACATGTGGGGGCCCTTTCCCATTTCTATGATCTCTCTGGGACACAGTCCTAGAAACGATGTTGCTGGGTCATAGGGTATGCACATTTTTGTTGCCCTTTGGGCACAGTTCCAAACTGCTCTCCAGAATGGTTGGATCAGCTCACAGCTCCACCAACAATGAATCAGTGTCCAACTCTCCCACATCTTCTCCAACATTTATCATCTTCCTGTTTTGTCATGTTAGCCAATCTGATAGGTGTGATGTGGTATCTCAGAGTTGTTTTGATTTGCATTTCTCTGATAAATAGTGATTTAGAGCCTTTTTTCATATGACTATAGATAGCTTTAATTTTTTCCTCTGAAAACCAACTTCTTAGAAAGTTTTCACCATGTCACTCCAGCTCAAAAACCTTCAAAAGGTTGTTTTCTATTAATTCAAATCTAAACTCCACCAAGTTTTCAAGGTCCTCTACAATGTGAACTCTATTGTATCCAGCCTTATCATCCACTACAACCAAAAAGCTTCTGCTCCCTCCACACTTGCCCATTAGTCCCATCTGGAACAATAAACAGTTCTTATTGGTAATACCTTCACTTTAAAGAGCAGCTTGTTATCTCATTTACTCTGCACAACAAACAACTCCATCAAGTGAGCAGTCTAATCATTATCCCACATTTTACAGAGGAAGAAGCTGAAGCAGGATCACATGGCTCCTCGCAAATGACAAAGGACTAACGTTAGAACCCAAAACTTCCCATTCCAAATTCAGTGCTTTAACGCTTACCTCTTACACTATAATTACAAATCTTTTAACCAACACATTATTTATGTAAGGCCTACTATATACCTCTGAGAAATAGAAAATACAAGACCAGGAAGCTAGTAAGTAGTTTATAATTTCATTGGGTAGATATTGCAAAGGATAACATTTGTATCTTCATGTTACTTGTTCTGAACAACAAATGTATATATTAACATGGGCAGTAGATTTTTAAAGACTACTAACAGCCAAATGGCTAATCAATATGGTGAAGAGTCAATGAAATAAACCAATCTTCCCCCTTCTTCTGTATAAAAATGGGAAACAGTAAAAACAGGTGCATTAATATTGATATTTGGGGGATGTTAGATCAGTTAGAGCAGTCTGTTTTACAAAGCACTTTCCTAACTATCCTCCTAGGTAAATAGTAAAATTACCTATTTTACAGAAGAAGAAACTGAGGCTTAAAGTTTCAGTGACTTGCCCAAAGTAACACAGATAATACATAGTGAAACTAGGGCAATTCCTGGTCTAATGCTCTACGAAACTGGAAGCCTCGCACAGATCTAAATGGCAACAGAAATTATCAGTTAAGGGCTAAATCAGTGGTACGCAAAATTTCAGTTTGTATAATGAAGGAAAACTTGGACCTTGAAAACGGATGAGCCGGGCCTTAAGGATAGGATTTCATAAATGAAAAAATGGGAGAGTACTACAATTAAGCAGAACTGATGTAAACCACCTGGAAAACTGAAAGTACAAGGTATATTTTAGGAAAAGTGAGTATCAGAATTCTGGCAGTCATGCAGGAAAATAGAATGGGCTTGAAAGTTTCATGTAGATGACTAGGGAGGAATGAGGTTAGAAATGAACATTACTGGAAGCCTTAAACATTTGTCAAGAGTAGTTTGAACTTTATTCTGTAAGTAATGGAAAGATACTAACAATTTTGGTGGTATGAAGAATGGACCAGAAAAGGAAAATGTTCAGGAGATAGAGCAATTGCTAGGCTAAGTTCAATTTTCTCTATGAAGCTTTACCTTCACTACTCAAGTCCTCAAAAGGTTACCTATAGTATTTAATTTGCAACACAATTTAATCATTTAAATTATAGGATCACATATTGTTTTCTATTAGTCACTGACCTTTTATTCACTTTCAACAAATTGAACAAATAAACATTTATTAAACTACTAAGTACAAGGCTCTGTGGTAGAACCCTGAAATTACAAAAACAAAACATTCCTTGCCTTCAAGAAGCTTGCATCCTTCTAGAGGGATACAAAACATTAACAGATAAATACTGAGTAATTTGAGGAGGGATACAGCATTATCAGCTCTCTGACTAACTGGAAAAGAACCCTGACTCTCTAGAGCCAGAGGATTTTGATTAAAATCTACCATGAAGTTTATTACCTGTGTGCCCTTGAGTAGGTCACTAAACTTCTCATTTGTAAAGTGAGAAAAGATGGTTCTTTCAGGCTTGAGATCTATGATCCTAAGAACTCAGGAAATGAGTGAGGGCAGCAGGGCCTGGAAAGAAGTTAGTGATTCAAAATAGAAGAGGGGAGGATGCAATATAGAGAATGACATGTAGAGTCCAGAGAACCACTTGTAACCTGGTCGGACTGTGACACAGAATACGTAAATGGGAGTAATGTGAAATTAGTTTGGATGGAGAGGTAAGAAGGAGTCGTAGCATGGAGAGCCTTAAGTGCCAGACTAACAACAACAAACAGCAATAATAATAAAATTATAATAATCAAGCTTGACCCCAGAAATGAGACAAGAAAATTATCTCCCTTCTTTGGAGAACTGTGGATATACCATCAAATTAAGCTAATGTAGGTTACTTCTGCTAAATTGTTTTTCCCCTTTTCCCTTTTTATTTATTCACTCATTTGTTCATTTATTTACTTAATTATTCTGTTCCCCACTTAGAAGGGAAAGGTCAGAGGACATATTCACATACAAAAAGTAAAATTTATCAGTACCAAATTTATTTCAGTTGCTCTCCAATTTGAGGGCAAAAACAACTTTTAAGACTTATTCTATTCTCCTTATAGTACCTATTCACTTACTGATGAATTTTTATATGACCATAATAAGGCAGATATTTAATTTATTAAGAGCAACACAGAAATGAAGATGACAAAGTAACAGATAAGAAACTTTAAGTTAACAGAACTACCGGATTATAACATGCAGGCTGGGGGAAGGATGGGAGTGGATTTCACTTATCTTTGTCTCCCTTTGCAACAACAGACTTTAACAAATGTAGAATGAATCAATCAGACCAAGATTAAATCTTTTTTGAGCTAAACTTGTCTAGGTTTGATACTAAGAACTCTAAATTTAGTAACCAAAGAAAAATATTCCAAATATGTTTCTTAAAGATTACACATGAAACCATAAATTCTATTATTTACAATTTGTTTTAAAATGTATATGCTAACAAAAAACACTGTTTCTTTCCATGACTTCTATACTTTTTGGTACATTTCCCAGTTTTGCTGTGGCTGAATTTTTCCTTTTCAGATAAATTAATCATGGATATTATTGACTGATGTCCCTATGATATTCTGATTATGTAAGTTATTAGGCACATTATATTGTCTGTATGGTACTTATTTAATTGAGGAGTGATAACAGGATGATCAATTTAGTTCGTGTGATTATTTCCTTTTATATTTATTTTCACATGCCTTTCCCTGCACAATATCTTGGTGTTAGCCTCCTGCTGTTGTTCAGTCATTTCAACTGTGTCTGATTATTCCTGATTCCATTTGGGGTTTTCTTTACAAAGATACTAGAGTGGTTTACCATTTCCTTCTCCAGCTCATTTTACTCAGGAAACTGAGGCAAACAGGGTTAAGTGACTCGCCCCAGTTCATACAGCTAGTGTCTGAGGTCTCATTATAACTGGTATTCCTACTTCAGAGTGGCCTGGAAAGACTTATATGACCTAAAGGAGCAAAACCAGGAGAACTTTGTGCACAGCAACAACCACAGTGTGCAAGTTTTTTTCTGGTAGACTTGGAACTTCATTGCAATGCAAAGACTTAAAAAAAATTCCCAATGATCTTTTAAGGCAAAATGCCTTCCATATGTAGAGAAAGAACTATGGAATTCAATCTCAGAGTGAGTGAGTGAGAGAGTGAGTGAGTGAGTGAGTGAGTGAGTGAGTGAGTGAGTGAGTGTGTGTGTGTGTGTGTGTGTGTGTGTGTGTATTATGTTTTGGTTTGTTATGATTTCTCCCATTCATTTTAATTCTCCCATACAGTATGACTACAGTGAAAATGTATTTAATAGGAATGTAAGTGTAGAACCTATATAAAATTGTATGCCATCTTGAGGAAGGAGGGAGGGGGAAAAAATCTAAGTTATATGGTAGTGATTGTAGAATAATGAAAATAAATAAAAACAATAAAGAAAGCAAGTAAGAAAAGCTCTTTCTCTGTTCCATCAAAAAGGCAACTGAGGCAGAGTTAAGTATTAATTGTGCAATCAATCAACAAATATTTATTAAGTTAAAAAAAAACTGGTCTTCCTGCTCTATCCTAGCTTCCCCATTAGCCTCTTACATATTTTTATCAATTGACTGTCATTCATCCAATAATCGCATTCCGTTGTTACCTAGCCATCATTCAGAAGACAGAAAATGGAAAGTTTTCTATCTGAACATTGTGCCCCTTTCCAATGCTTTTCATAGGTTAGTTTTTAAAATGAAAACCTGATCAGCTAAAAACAGAAGATAACTTAGAAAAATTTCATAGGACGAAACTTTATGTAGCTAAGTAGTCTGTTTTCCAAGTAATATTTTTAGTCTATGCAATACAAAGTTATGAAATTCAGCACATAAATATCAAATCTGGATTATGCTTTCAAATGTGTATTCATCTGCACATACATTGCTGCAGCTGTCACGCATTTTATTCAAAACTAAAATTTCATTCACTGAAATTCCATTTCATCTTCACAGTAGTGCCAAAGAACCAAACAGTTCACTTCCAAAATCAAAGAATATTTCCATAACATAAACTCTCTCATCAAGCCGTTACTGAACTCCAATATTAAGGCACTCTGCTAGCTGTAGAAAACTTATCTAGATCCCTTCTGGTAATCGTTTCCATTTAAAAATAGAAAATACAAACTAGAGAGGTGAAGTAAAACACTTGACAGAACCTAATAGCAAATTAAATTTTTTTTCCATCAAAGCAAGAGTTTCTGTGTCTAATGGCAGATGGACACAATTAAGAAACAAGTCAACTTATACCCCGGGAGATATTTTCCTGAGCGGGGAACGCCACCGTTCTAACTTGATCTCCCCCGTCTAAACGCACTCGGACCTTAAGGATGAGTCGACAAAAAGGCAGACAGGCACCAAGTCGCCGAGGACTAGGGCCATCTTATTCTGACAACTCGCCGCCGGAAGGCAGCTCAGCCGGGTCCGGGGGCTCCTCGGCCCCCACGGGCTGCCCGCCCTCCCGAAGCCGGGCCGGCCACGCGTCAGTCACCGTCGGAGCCACGAGCTCCCCGGAGACCCAGCGATCCTCCCCCGGCGGAGGGCAGGGCAGGGGAGGGGGCTGCTTCTCTTCCCAACAGGCGTCTGCTCAGAGATCCGGGGTGGGGAAAGAGACAGGCTGAGTCACCTTTCGCACAGTAAAAGTTGCCTTTGGCAGACGACACCAGGGGCGACCTCGGCCCGTCCGCCCCTCCTCGTGGGGGGGCCGTGCCCACCAGGAAGGGCTGCCCCCCGCCGGAGCACCGGGGCTGGCTGCGGGGGTCGGGAGGGCCGCCCGAGGCGCTGGGTCCGGTCACTTTCCTCCTCCCCTCCCCCCGCCCAGCTCCTCCAGCCCGGGCTGGGCTGGCCGCGTAAGGCGGAAGGGCTCAGCATGTGCCTCCTGACCCCTCCGAAGGGAAACCTTCCTCCCTCCCCCGGCCCCGGCGTTCCAGGGGAAGGGTCCGGAGGGCAGAGGCCAGCACGTCGCCGCACACCGCACGCACGAGGCGCGCGGCCAGGGGTCGGCGGTGCCCAGCCCGAACCCCCGCCGGGCGGCCCGCAGCAGGCCGGCGCCGCTAACCGCTCGGCCGGCTGCCGACGCGGGGGGCCGTCCCCCCGTGCCCCTGCCCCCACCCCACACGGCAGTTCCCCACTTCTCCAATTATTTTTAGCTCCGAGTACGAAGCGATCGTCCTACGCGGTTACTTCCTTCCTGCCCCGCCGGCCCCTCCCGGCACCGCACGCCTCACGGTGGGGTGCACGCGGGGGGGACTCCCCGCCCCTAGGGACCCCTCCCGGGCGGCGGGGGCGCCACACCTCTCCTCAAAAAACTTCTCCCCAAGACCCCCACCCGCTCTCCACCTCCGCCCCCCGTCGGGGCAGGCTCCGCTTCCAGACGCCGCCCTCTCGGACCACACGGACCTCCTCCATGCCAGCTCGCGTCCGTCCCGAGCCGAGTCCGGGCAGCCCCGGGGCCCCCTCCCTCCGACCCGGGCCGAACTTGCGAGGAGGGGGCGGGGGAAGAGAAGGCGCGAACCGCGAGCGAGCGCCGAGCGGCGGCCGCGCGGGAGGGGGAGAGGAGGGAGGGCGCCGCGACGGCGGTGGCGGCGCTCGGGACTCACCGTCAGGCGTGTGCCTCCGGAGGGTGGGGGGTGGATGGGAGGGAGCGGGAGGGAGGGGGACGCACGGTGTGGCGGAGACCCGCGGCTGCTCCCTTCAGCCGCCGCCGGGAAAGAGACAGCGGCGCTCGAGCAGCTGCGGCGGCGGTGGCGGCGGCGTTGCCACATCCCCTCCCTCCTCTTCCTCCTCCTCCTCCTCCTCGTCTCCCCTCCCTCCCTGCTACCATGGCAACGAGGCGCCCAAGTCCCGAGCCCCGCCCTCTGCCCCTGGGCTCCAGGAGAGGCGCTCCGCCCACCTTCCTCCGGGGCTCCTCCCACTTCCTACAGAGCGGACTCGCCCCGCAGTCCTCGCCGGCCCCCCCCAAGGGCGAGACCGCTAAGTAGGCGGAGGGGAGAGGAGGACTAGGGCGGGGCACTGTGCTCCGTACGAGACTGTAGGCTGAAAGAGCGGAGGGCGGTGTGGTGGACGTTGATGGGTTGGCCGGCGGAGAAGGGGGCATGGAATAAAGCGGGAAAATGGAAAGGCCGCGCAGGGGCCTGGGCTGGGCCAATGGGAGGGTGGCGGAGGCGGGGCAACATCCCTGAGTGGCCTAGCTGGGAGCCGTGGGGCGGGGAAAGGGCAGACGTCCCAACTGGACGCTCGTGACGATGATTGAGGGGCGGGACTTAGTCAATTCCTAGAGGCGGTCGAGGCCCCGCCCCTTTGGTCCGAGGTTGCTCCTCCGGAACCCTCCTAAGCCCTTAAACAGGACTGTTTCCAGGAGTTTCCAGCCCGAGTCTATCTCCAGTTTGTCCCGCCCACCTCATGTTTATCCGCAGCTGTTTACATGTTACCTCCGCCTTCAGACTCTGAGCTCTTTGAAGGCAGGAACGGTGCCTGCCTTTCCTTCTATCTCCAGGGCGCTTAGCGCAGTTCCTGGCCCACAGGAGACATTTTATAAATGTTAGTTACCTGACTAGAGTCCACAAGGTTAAAGGGGTTCAATGACTGCACCTGGGCTTTGTCCCGTATCCGCATCGCAGAGTTTGAGAGCTGGAAGGGACCTGGCTTCGGCTCCCAGGCTTCCGAGGGAGACAAGTGCACCTCGGGCAGCCCGTTACACCTGTAAGCGTCTGCCACGGAACCAAAATCAGGACAAACAGAACAGGTCCAATCCCTTGGAATGCCCACGTTCCAACGCTTGAAGAAGGTCGTCATTCCCAATGTCTTATAATAACTGTCATCTGTCCGCACTTTATGGTTATAATGCCCCTTTTAAAGGTGGGAAAATTGAGGCCAGCAGAGGTTGTTACTTGCCCAGGGCTTTGCAAAGCTCTTAGCACTGTGCCTGGCATATAGTAGGTATCATATAGATGCTTGTTCTTTTCTCCCCATGGTTACATAGCTAATAAACGTCAGGAGAAGTATTGAAATACAGGTCTTTCTGGCTACAAATACAGCACACTGGTCACTACTCCCCCTCACTTATTTTATACATGAGCTGTAAGGTAACTTTTAGCCCTAAATCCTATGTTCCATAAACCAGAATCAATTTCATATTGATAGCAGTTGTACCATAATCCCCTGGTCATTGACTCAACAAATATTCATTGAGCAACCACTAGGCATTGCAGCAGAAGAAACAAAAAGGCAAATCCAAGGTCTCTCCCTGTGCTGGGTGAGGTGAATGAACTTGGAGAGACATAAACATTTTTTAAAATATCAGTAGTACTTCAGTGTTTGACTAGATGAGTCATCTCTTTGATGCAGCATCTTTCTCCAGTGTTATAAATGGAAACCCATCAATACCTCTCATCCTGTACCATTTTCACAAAGTCCTCCACAGAAATTTCATCCAACACTTTGGAAGGCCTTTACCTACGTTCTGATCTCTTGAGATTGCTTAGATAGTAAGGCAGATCGAGATCTCATTTCCTTACTCTCTACAGGTCCAGTCTACTTCCTTATCTTTTTGATAAAACCTTTTATACCACTTCTTGTATGTAATTCCTCCTTGGTAATATGCCTATTTTGCTCACCATATTGTTTTAAATTGTGCTTAAATTGACCCAAAGTTTTGATTCTTCAGGGAATGTGTTTTCCATGATTCTAAACCATGTAGCATCATTAAAAGGCAATTACTAATTTTTTTAAAGGAAATCCACACATTTTTTCCTTGTTCCAGATATAAACTTGCAATCATTCAAAGCATTGTACAGTTTCCCAGTGGCAATCCAGCCTAGTCTTTTCCTTCTAATCAATTCTCTGGGTCCAGCTCTAGGAGCTGTCCATAAAATTGCATATCAGAACCTAGATAATAGGCATTTTTTATCCACATTATTTTGCCTGTGTGGATGGGTAAGCTGAACAATTTTGAGTTGTGTTGGATTTCTTTTAGAAGGTTGTTCCAGAACTTTATTCTGTTATTACAATAATATTCATAAGCAGGAGCACTTGAAGAACCTCACCATCTAGAGGTGATTCCTCTTCCTTTTGGACTTTTCTTGCTCCCTGACAATGGCAAACACCTTTGGCAAACATTTATCTTCCTGTTCTATGCTTTACTTGAAATTGTGATCACAGTATTGGCAAATAGTTATCTCTGTTAGTGTGTCTCTCTAAGAACCTTGTACAAACTTCTAATATGTATGAATAAGAGAATATTTTCCTCTACAAGGTATAAATGGCCAAGGTCCTAAAATCCTGCTCAGGCAACCAGAGACGCTGATTCCAGGATCTCCTAAAAAAGGAGGTATTTCCTTTCCCCTCATTCACTTTGAAAAGAAAACCTCATGTTCCTCTCTGGAACACATCCTGTAGGTGTGTTCCAAACTGTAGTCATGCTTGTTACACATTGGGTCACTCTGTTGGAGGAAACACTTTAAAGCTGCATGTCACTTTAACAAAAAGCATGCAATGCAGGTCTTTATTCTGAGCACCAAATGTTTGCCTATAGATGTGGTCTGTAGTAGAATATTGTTTACAAAAACCTGCCTGTTCCTTTCTCATATTTTCATCAAAGATGTCCTAAATGTACATGTAGAGTTTGTTCACATTTCACATGTTGTTGGATAGTAAGCAGCATTACAAGGATGCACTTAGAAGAAATACAAGCAGGCTACAGATGTGGTATTAGAAATCTACCATTGCTGCAAGAATGGGCTATGTTAGAATAGCAATAGAACACATGAAGATATCACTCATGTAGTATTATAAGGAGAGTGTTCTCATTTTCACTGACACTTCTCTCACCTACTCCTTAAAGATTTTTTTTTTTTGGCAAGGCAACTGGGGTTAAGTGATTTGTCTAGGGTCCACGCTAGTAAGTGTCAAGTGTCTGAGACCAGTTTGGAACTCAGATCCTCCTGACTCCAGAAGTAGTGTTCTATCTACTGGGCCACCTAGCTTCCCCTTCCTTAATGATTAAAGCTGTTTTCAAAGTGAAATATGCTATATGTGCCAGATTGTTATTCACTGGGGGAAAAAGTGATGGTGTGGTGTCTTCATGTAAAGTCTGGCTGTTCATTTGTTTAGGACACAACAAAGAAATTTCTTGATTAGTTATAGGTTGCATATATGGCCCTTAAGATCCCCTTCAAATCTGATTCTATAGTTGGGTGATTCTCAGAGTTCTGTCAGTACTCTTGTACTTACCTTATCCTTTGTTAATTTTTACTTGTTCAATGCTACTCTCTTAGAGAGTTTTAAAAATTACTTTCAGAAGTGCTCTATCTTAACCAACTGAATTGGAAAGTTTTTGAGAAGAGGAGAGAGATCTGAATTTGATGTTTCATATATATATATATATATATATATATATACACACATATATATAGACACACACATATATGTACATATATAAATGTATATGCATATATAGATATATGCACACACATATATATGTACATATGTATGTATGTATGTGTATGTGTGTGTATATACACATATTTCCCCTGTAAACTCAAAATAGTATTCTGTATACAACTGGTGCTCATCATCTACTAGTTAATTTTTCTATTCACAAACTCTGAATACACAGGTGTAATGGGGTCCTAGCTCATGCACAGAGAGCCACTGAGGGTGTCTCCCTACATGTAAGAGACTAGGAGCACGTAGGAGGTATTGTGATGGCATGTAATGGAAGTGCCTTGGAAAGACAATGAGCATATGTAGACATTATGTAACTGGTTTTGGCCTATTAACCACCTAATTAAGCAATGGTTTTTCAATTTCTGTGTAACTAGAACTAGGACTTTTTTCCAAAGTCTTTAGTGTGAGCCATCATTTTCATTCTGTTTGGTTCTTCTCTCTTGATTTGACTCCATCCCTAATGATGTCTGGTGAAAGACATCTGTTTAAGGGAAAAAGCTTATGGTCCTCCCACAAAGACTGACAGATGGCCTGTGAAATAGTTTCTTGGTATCCAAGTTGTGCAGCCAGTTCAGCATCAATGTCACATGGAGTAAGGAATCACCTTTTGGACTGACCTTCAAGATCTATCTCTAGTTTGGTAAGTATCCATCTAGCATAGATACAGGATATGGAGATGAATTTGGTGGGACCAGTGTTATGGAGGAACTAAGCAAGGCTCAAGTCTATTCTCCCAGAGACTGAGGTGAGAGAAGGGACAGTGGGCCCATCAAGGGGGTAGTGGTGGTGGTGGAGTTTGCACTTTTGTTCTTGCTATGTGTGTGTGTTCGTCCTTCGCTGCCGAAGAAGACCATGCCATCACAGAAATGATGACATGACTTGCACTTGACTTTCTTTTGAGTGAGGGAGCTTTGTGCAGGTCACCAGCCTCACTTCTCCTCCAGAGCCATCTGAATCCAGTGACCAGTCATTCATCAGGATAACTGGAGATGACCCAGGATGAGGCAATTGGGGTTAAGTGGCTTGCCCAAGGTCACACAGCTAGTGAGTGTCAAGTGTCTGAGATGAGAATTGAACTCAGGTCCTCCTGACACCTGCACTGGTGCTCTGTCCACTGCGCCACCTAACTGCCTCTGTTCTTGCTATATCTTCGAAGTAAATATCCCTTTCCAAAAAAAAACCCCAAAAACTAATTAATGTTAGAAGATTAAATGGAATTGGCATGCTAACAACTTGTGGCTAATAGTGAGGGAAATATAAACAAAGGCAATAGAAAAGAGAAACACCTCAAACTTCTCAGGTTATCTGTAGAGTTCTGAGAGGGACAAATTTGCTACACATGGTACCTCAGTACTCTTCAATGTGTGGCAAAACCACAAGTTATTTTCCTGAAACAAAATCTACCTCAAGTCATCAACTGACTCAATAATAATGCCTTACCTTTATATATAACACCTTACTTCAATGATTCAAGGATCCAAGGAATTGAAAATGTAGGTGCTTACTCTACCAGTGCAGATCACACCTCTTTCTACAAGCGAATAAACCATCTTTGAGTCTCATAGTGGCCAAAATGGTGATAAGCTTCTCTGACTTTAGCTAGGCTCCTTCTTTGATGACATGGTCCTTCACTATGCAATGCTCAAACACTCTCCAGCTTGGTAGAACTTTCTAAAATTTTTACTCCAATCACATTGCCTTCATGAACGCAGAGTCAACTCTGTCACACTCAGGTACCAGAGGATGACTCTAGAAGAGGTAAATTTTGACTTTCTCAAAATGCTTTTTCATACGGTATGTTGTTGGATCCTAACAAAAAACTCTGCAACCATATATTTGGAAGCTGGAAGCAAAGCTAAAGGTCATCGCATCCACAATCTTTATTTTACAGAGAAGGAAACTGAGACCCACAGAAGTTAAGTGACTTGCCCAAGGTCACAGGGAAATAGCATTAGGGATATAAAAAGAGGCAAAAGACAGTCCCTGCCCTCATGGAACTTAACAACAATTGATGGCATATAGTAGGTTCAAAAAGCCTTTGTTGAATCAATAATTGTTAGTTCCTAAGTCCTGGGTATACAAATATTTGCTAAGTACTAAGTACCAGGCATTCTTTCTACTTTCTAGCCTTTTCACCATACTGTGCAATCCATCCCTTCTCTAACCCTTATTTTATTTTCTTTTTTTAAAATTAAATTAACTTATTTTTAGTTTTCAAAATTCACTTTTATAAAATTTTGATTTCTACATTTCCCCCTCTCTTTCCTTTCCTTCCCCCTCCTCAAGACGGCGTGCAATCTGACATGGACTATACATGTACAATCATATTAAATATATATCCACATTAGTCATGTCTAACCCCCATTTTCAAACACCCCTCAATGTCTACCTATCCCCCATTGGAATGTAAGTTTAAGTTCCTTGAGGGTAGAGACTGTCTTTCTTGCTTTTTATTTGTATAGCCAGTACCTAGCAAACATTTAATACTCAGTCTCTATGTCTCTCTCTGTCTCTCTGTTTGTCTATTCCCCCCCTCTCTCTCCCCTTCTCTCTCCTCACTTCCCCTCCGCTCCCCCCAGAGTTAAGGAGGTCAAAGAAATAAAAGAAAGGTTCTGCATGTAGCAAAATATTTCTGGTAGCACTCTTTGTAGTAGCAAAGAACTAGAAACAAAATAGATATCTATTGAATAAAGAATGGATAAACAAATTGTGATATTATAAATGCAATGGAATTTCACTGAACTGTAAGAAACAATGAATATGAAGAAAAAAAGGAAGGCAAATGAAGTGATGAAAAGTGAATTAAGCAGAATCAGGAAAAATGCACAGAATATTTTAAACAATATAAATGTAAACAATAACAGAATGAAACTGAACACTCTCTATTTTTAATGACCAACCTTGGCCTAGAAAAAGTGATAAGAGAATATAAATCCCTGTTGTTGTGGCTATTGCTGCTGCTGCAACTGCTACAGAGGGGGTGATGCTGAATGAAGGACCTGAACATCATACCAGACTCAATTGCTTTGTTGGTTAGTTTTGCTGACTCCCTCCCTCCTTTAAAATAATCTTTATGATAATAGATGATGCTTTGATTGGAAAAGGGGGAAGAGAAGAATATGAGTGAATGTGATATGAAAAAGCAATAAAAAGCCCAAAATAAATCCAATGACTAATCGACCACAGGTCTTTAAAAACATTCCAAAATTTCATTGTATTTTCTCCCTCCCCTTTCAAAAAATTTAAAAAGTGATGTCATATTTCTTAGACATATAAGCCTTTCACATGGTAAGTCTTAATTTCTAATAGATCTCTTGAGGTTACTCATTTATCTGAAGAGCTTCCACCCTCAGTATCCAAATCTTCTAAGTAGCCTAACTCATACTTTCAGCCGTGACCACACCACGCCCTATTTGCCTTCTTTCCCCATGGGCTTTAACTTCCACTTTCATTTTCAAATGCAGTAAGAGTTGTTGTTTTTTTGTTTGTTTGTTTGTTTTTTAAGATGGCAAGCTCTAGGTCACTCAGAGTAAGAGAAGTTATTCTCCACCTGAGTAAGGCTTTCACTGAATGTAGTTTGTTTGAAAGATTAGTTGTCTTGAAGACAGGAAGTCTTATGGGACAGTGGAAAGGGCCCAAGATTTGGAGTTAAGGGAGCTAGGTAAAACTCTCATCTCTCACTATGTGACCTTGGGTCAATCACTAGGCTTCACTGGATTCAATGTCTCAAACTCTTCCCCTTCCCCCCGCCCCTCTCCCCCACCATACTCCCAGCAAAATGAAAGGATTGAACTAGATGATTTTTAAGGTCCTTTCTAGTTCTAAATCAATAAATCTGGGCTCCTACTGAAGGAGGTTGCCTAGAAAACCTTAAAGTACTACCTAGGTATGAATATATACCCAGATTTCAGAGAGCCAGAATCATAGAGACTTTGGATAACCTTCTTGGAAGGATGGAGAATCCTTGGGCTAGAGAGTTCAGGTTGTTTGAGATTTCCAGTGGCCTTCAGTAAGGGACGATGTCCTAAGTTTGGGGATACCAAGTACCAAGCAGATAAGTAAGACACAAGTAGATAAATACGTGAACTAGAATAGATGGATTTGTGGCAGAGGAGCATATGGATTTGTGGCAGAGGAGCGTATTAGAGCCAAGACCACGGAGAACCAGAAGTTGTGACAGTGGGTGGTGGAAGGCTGAGTCTAGTCAGTAGCTTTCCTTTCAACTGCTTTCCTACAACACAGAGGTGACTGACTTGTAGCCCTATGACAGCTTCTATACTTTGCTTAAATGCTTATTTGCATATATTTATTACTTGATAATGCTAATAAATTGCATGGAAATTAAAAGTAATATGTGCTTAAGGTTAAAAATATCTGTGGTTTGTTATTGGGTAGTAGACATTTCTCTAGTTTACTCTGGAGATGATCAGATAGAGAAATTTTGTGATGTAAGTAATTTTGGAGAATATGCTAAAGCATATCTACTAAGTTGCTTTTGGACCCACTGAAAAAGATAATTTATAAACAAACACACTATTAGCAGACTGATGTGAGATGGAAACTGTGATTGTCTTTGAGTGAACCTAAAGGACACTGTCTGTAATCATTTTAAATTTACTTATTGTTTTTTGCTGGTGAAGGGACTAGTTGGGAGGAAAAGGTTAGGATCTGGTAAACTCTATAATAGCATTTTCAATCTATATTTCTATTTGGATGACCAAAGATCGTAGATTTGAAGTTAGAAATTGTTCTTAAAGGATTTCAAAAAGAGCTAGGACACCGGGCATGGCTTAAACAGAAACAACATTAAATTCCTTAAAAAAACAACAACAACATCAAGTTCCTGGTTTTGGTAAAGAAATCACTTAGTTCCTTTCCTTCTCATTCTTATTTTCCACAAAGTATGTAATCATTTCTAAGTGTACTTGATTCAAGACGTCTCCTCTGTCCAGAGACATCTTGAGCATTGTAAGCTATCTGGAGAGCATCCTTTCTGGATTAACTTTGTAAATTATTGAAAGAAGGAAATCCAATTGCTCTATAGATCTCCTGTCACCCTCCTCCAACCCCCAATCCACAGGTACAGTGATAGTACAACTAGGTACAGATTGGTGCAAATATTTAGTTCCCCTCAAGTAGTCAGATCATTTGAATTTGCATTGAGTATTTCCTTTGGGATGATACCAGTTACTAGATTTTGCATAATTATGACTTCAAATAGTAAGAACTGAAATATACGCAATCACATCAGGAGATTCATTGTTTGCAATAATTGGAAACAAGCTGTACCTCCAGAATTTTCAGGGGCAGTCTTGATTTCAAGAAGAGGAAGTGTACTTTTGACAAAGTCTTGTAGAAGGAATATCCTTTGTCAGATCATGTATCTCAGTTTTTGATTAGGAAAATATAGTCACCTATGCTGTTCTAGTTCAACTCTGTTAGAAGTGAGCCTGTCTAACAAGCCCCCAACAGTGAGAAATATGCTCACCTTAAATAAAGAACAATGCCTGTTGTGAAATCGGGAAAGTTTTTATTAATCTTTGTGTCCGTTCCCCCTGAGTGGTTGGGTAGCCTCCCCGGTAAGGTTGCAGGAAGACTACAACACGGTCAGAAAGATGGGGCTCCTTATACTGTTTTCTGCACTTTGGATCTTCTGCCCTGACAGCCCCGGCCATGTGATTCCATGTTCTCCTCTCTGATAGGCCCTTCTTCACACAGTTCCTTGGGCCTGCCCATTAGTCTCAGACCTCTGACCTGTCCATGCTAGGTCACAACCCTTATCACCTAGGAATATGGACAACAGAACTTTCTTGCTCCATCTGCCTTTGCAAAATTAAAAAAAAAAGTACAGAAATCTTGAGTATAGACTAATATCTCTATCTGACCAAGTCACTCCCCTACATCAAATGCCTCAGAGGTTCCCACTTATCTCTAGAATACAATACAAACTCCCCTGTCTTATATCTGGAGTTCTTCATAGTCTGGCTCTAATCTCTCTTTCCATACTGATCACATATTCATTCCCACCCATGCACTTTATGGTCTAGCCATACAGGACGTTCTACCTTCTGCCCCTGTGCCTTTTAATAGGTTAACTCTCCTGCTTGGAATGCTCTCCCTCCTCAACTTTGCCTTATAGACTCTCTCCTTTCCTTCAAAGCACAGCTCGTTTACCACCTTCAAAGGGAGATCTTTCTTCCCCTCATTCCATCCCACTCCCCCAAATTACCTTGTGTTTACTCAAATGTATCCATGAGGTCATTCATTTGGAAGTTCCCTTCAAAATGTCAATTGTAACCTAGTCCTGCCTACCCATTCTGTGGTTTTGTCCATAACCTTTCCTAGGTTTACCACAGGGGGCCTCTCAACATGTTGGGACCTTTCATGCGTTCTCCTGCTATCACGAGAGTTCTAGTGAAACATTTTGGTCATCCGTCCTGGTACTCTCCACAGGATCAACTCACTTTCTCTTCTGTTTATACAGTTTTCTTGTTGACCTCTTTTATTTCTCTTGTTCTTTGCAGTTTTTCATAGGATAGATGTTGCAGCCTGCTCACACCCATTATATACCTTTATTTTGCCTTCGGAAAATATAAGAATATTCATTCTTCATTTTTCAGAGACTGTTATATTCCACATTTCACTGCCATCCTTCAACACTGATAAAATGGTAGTATTAAAAAGATAGATCGTTGTTTTCATGGGAAGCTTGGCTTCATTAAAGGAACTTGGCAAATTATGGAAGGCAAACTCTCCTCCTCTTGTTAAATTCTGGGCCCAACTTGTTGATCAGTACAGGATGTCCTAGATATACATAATGATGGGCAAGCTTTTTGAGCAGTGGACATTCCTCATCCATTTGGTCTTTCTTGTGTGAAAGCTCAGACTAAACTCCTTTGCATGAATAGAGTTATCTTCAGTGATTAGATGGTAAGTACTTTGTGTTACTCAATTTTTACTTTGTGAATATAGATGTAGATATTTATCTATATACATATTATTTTCCCCCAGTAGAATCTAATATTTGATGGTAAGGACTATTTTCTTTTTGCCTTTTTATCCCCAGTGACTAACATAGTGCTTAGATGCTTGTTAAATGATGATTAAATTAAGTTGATTCCACAAATATTTGTAAAGTCACACCTTCCAGTTAAACTAAAGAAAAAAACTCTCTGACACTTCTAAGTTATGTGACTCTGGGCAAGTCATTTAACCTCTGTCTGCTGCAGGTTCCTCACCTATAAAGTGAGGATGCTAATAGCGGGGTTGTTGTGAGTACTATGACTAAATATCATTAGCACAGTGCCTTTCACATGGTAAGTTCTTAATAAATGTTTATTCCCTTCTCCCTTTTTCCAGCCTCTTCTATTTCCAGGCCTTTGTATATGGATTTTCTCATTCCTAAAGTGAATGTCCTCTACAGCTCTCATGTTGATGCCCCTCTCTTCTTTCATGCAGGATCTCACATCCCATGTCCCATGTGAAGTTTTCCTTACTGACCCTTTCTCCTCTCAGGTGAAAGGGATTCTGCTATTTCTTCTAGCACTTTGCTGAACCTCTCCTTGGCAGTTGCTTTACTAGCCCTTGTGCACTCTTTGAGAGTAGAAACTGTCTGCCTTTGATGTTGTTAATGTCTAGCAAAATGTCGTACGCTAGCCAGTGTCTCAGCAAACATTTCTTATGTGCCTAATATGTGTCAGCTGTTCTAAGCACTGAGGATACAGATAAGATGAAGGAGAGTCCCTTAAGGAACTTACAATCCAATGGGGGAAGACAATATACAAAGAAAGCCGAAACAAGATGGAAGGTGAAGAGACGGGAGGTTGTTTAGTGAAGTCAAAACCAAGTAGAATAGTTGGTAGGAAATAAAGAACTGGAAATTCTGAGTCCTCTATAAAGGAAGGATTGAGGAAGATTTACTGTCGTTGCTCTACCCTCCACTCAGAGGAGAAAGGTAACTGAAGCACCAAGGCTGAAGCAGTCTCCACGATGTTGGAATATCTGGTGATGAGGTTATCCTGGGGGAAGAATGATGTTCCTGGAGTGAAAACTAAGCAGAACAGCTGAGTTTGTGCTTTATTTATGATTTATTACATTTATAAATTTATTGAATTCCTTTTGCTGTTCTTCCAGTACTATATAGAGGGTCATTTGCCCTGCATATTGTGATCAATTATTTCTCCTCCCTCCAAAATATGTATATTTTTACTGAGATGACATATTCATTGAAATATTGTAGAGTACCATGTGAAAGAAGAGTTCTAAGATTTACTGTTAAAATCTTTTTTTAACCCAAGGGTATTTAGATATCATCTATACATTTCATCATTTATATTTTTAATAATAAGAAGCAGTCTGATATAGTAGATAGAATTTGGAGAGAAGAACACCTGGTTCCAAGTCCTGCCTCTGACTCCTTCAAGTTCTTTGAGCAACTCCCTAGGATTTATCCACTAAGCCCTAAGACTGTCTCTCAGCATTGATATCCCTAAATTCATAGAGGAGGTCCCTACTTCTTGAAATCTATTGACCAAGCCCAGGGTAGTTAAGGAAAACACGAGTTACTTTGTATTTACTTCTCTGTGTCCTTAGATCTTTTACCTAAAGTAATCAATCCACAAATACAGCATTTAAAAGAACTAAAATAAGAAAAAAAAGTAAATAGTTTATTCTCAAGTAAGTGCTACATTTTAGCAAGAAGGTGAAAAAAAGTGCAAGAAAGTCACTCCTTTGCCTGAGGGAGTTCATTAAAATGCTAAATTAAGAGTTGTTGTCATCTTAAGTACCTTTAAATAACTCACTGGTGGCAAATTTCCCAGAACCTCACTGGTTAGAGTTAACTCTAGCTACACTAAACTAGCTGAGACACTGCATTTACTGTGTAAACAGTGATTTTAAAAATTATGCCCAAAAGGTGAAACTACCTGACTAAAATACCTATGCATCCATCTAACTATGTAGAGGCTATAGCTATAGATGGGGTTTATTTCCCCCAAAGGCCAAAGGTGTAGTAGTATTTGTTGTTTTGGTGAATTTCAGATCATTGAGAAATCCTTTTCAAAAATGAAGGTTATTAGGTAGGGGGTGAAGAATGCCACAGAATTCTGGAGATAAAGGGGATCATAGTTCAATTCAGTAAATATTTTTCCTTTAGATCCCTAATTTACAAATCAGGAAACTGAAACCCAGAGATGATAAACTCTTTTACTAAATATTAATATCACCTAATAATGAAAAGCAGAGTGAAATAAAACAAACAACAATGATCATTGGTGCAATTGGAAAACTGAAAGAATAGTTAGATTTTGAAAAAAAAATTAATAGTGATAAAATCCACATTTCCCTACCAAATGTAAATCCTTAATAAATGTAAAAAAAATATATAGCCTATTTAAGTTTTCAATACTTAAAGAAATTAATTCAGGCTATTCACTGGATGGTCAAATACTAAAGATGAAACTTAAATACTTTGACCTTATAATGAGAAGACAGTCTTCATTGGAAAAGACCCTTATGTTTAGAAGATTACAGGCAAAAGGAAAAGGCAATGGCAGAGAATGAGATGGATAACGTCATGGACACAATGAAAATGAACTTGGATAGACTTGGAGGGATAATGAAAGAGCTTGACATGCTATGGTCCATGGGGTCACAGAGTCAGACATGACTGAAAAGTTTTGGAATTCACACACAAGACTTGTTCAAATTAATTCAACAAATGATTATTATTAAACTCTTAAGCGTATGCAAACTGCTCTACTAGATGTCTCTTCTTCACACTTTACCTAATAATTTTTAAAAGACATAGATTTTGCCTTAAAGGACTTTACCTAAAGCCCTAACAAAAATTGAATAAGATGTTCAACTCATTATGGATTGTTTAAGTATCTTCTGTATGCAAGGCACTATGCCAGACACATGGTTAAGGCACAAAACCTACAAAGTGCTCCAGGAAAATTTGAAAGAGATACACTTTCATCTGAAGGAAAGGCACTGATTTTTTCAGAAAGAAGGTGACATCTGAGCTGCACTGTGAAAGAAGAGACTTCATTCAGCTGGTTAAGATAAAGTGGAAATTTCTTTCAGGCACTAGGTATGGCATGAGGATGACCTGCCAAAATGTACAGAGGATGAGAATAGGAAATAGTTTAATTTGGCTAGTGTATGAAGTAATAGTAGTTACATTTATAAAGTGCTTTAAAGTCAGCAAAATGCTTTTACACAATCTCATTTTATTCTCATGACCACTTTGGGAGATAGAGGACAGATCATCCCCATTTTATAGATGAGCATGCTGAATTTAAGAGCACTCAGGATCATACAACATTTGAACTCAGCTCTTCCTAACTACAAGTATAGCACGACGTCTACTATGACTGCAAAAGTAAATTGCAGCATAATGTGGAATAAAACTCTATACTCTGCAATTTTGCCAAAATCTGTCAGACAGTTTATTAATATAAAAGCATTTCTACATAGAGAGCCAGGGTGACCTCTGCCAATCAAGATATTCAAGCAAATATCAATTAACATTTTATGGTAATAGAGAAACAAAATATAAAATTCCACAACAAAGGAAAACAAAGATGCATGGTTTAAATTTAGAGTTTTTTATTTACTTAAACAGAATAGCAATTTTGCAGGAAGATTTCTCCCTCCCAGATTTCAATCTGATCTAAGGTGAATGAGGAGAAACCCCTCTAAACTGGAATAAACATGAGGCATTCCTTTTCTTAGTGTTACTATAAATGAGAGGCACACTAAAATCCCTAGTTTCTGGGAATCTAGAGTCTTTCCTGAAACTGATTATGTCTTCTATTCTGGAGAGACCGAATAAATTGCAAATTCAAATGAGACCAGGAATTTCAGACTAGGACACTGCCATAATATTATTTCTGAGTATTTTATAATATAATTGAGGCCTTAATGGTGTAACTCTCCACCATAGTTTATACTTTTATTTTAAGGCAAAATAAAGCCATTGAAATTTTCAATCAGGGAATGACATGATCATGCCTATGAATTAGGAAGATTATTTTGTCAGTTTGGAAAGGTAGATTGGAAAGGGGATAGATGACAGAGTATTATTAATTGCTTATTATGTACTAGACACTGTGCTCAGTATTGGTGATACAGATACAAACAAGCAAGACAGTCCTTGACCTCAATTAGTTTCTATTCTTATAAAAGAGCACATAAGCGGGAAACTGAAAAGGGGCTTGATGGCTGGGATTGGAACTAACAAATGGAAAGTAAGGCAAAAAAACCAACTATGACAATCCAGTGTAGTTCCAGGTCTAAGTTTTAGAAGGGTAGAAAGTGAAGGTGGAGTCCAGGAATGGAAACAACATAGTTTGGAGTTGGTGGATGAGAAGTAGAGAGACCATGTGGTTTAAAAGTTAGGTCTGAAGTAAAGAGCATCTGAACTGGGATGATGACAGTATGAGAAGAGATGCAGGAGTGGATGTAACTGATCAATAAATTAACCAGAATTTAATAAGCACCTACTATATACTAGGTATATGCTAGGGTTAAAGATAAGTGATAGGCACTGGATCTATGATTTCATTGGTATAGGGAATTCTCCGGTAAGAAAGCTACCTCTGCCATTGCAGGTTAACACCTTCTCTGAAATTTTTGGTCTTAAGAGAGTTGACTAGTACCCTGAGAGGTTAAATGATTTGTTCAGGGTCATACTGTCAGAGTATGTTAGGGGCTTGTCTTCAATCCAGGTTTTATTGCCTTCTGGACCAGATCTCTATCTATACTCTTTTTCCAAGACTGGGGATCAGGTAAGCTTTCATCTACAAGGTAGTACTTGAGTTAAGCTGTGAAAGAAGATAGGGATTCTAAGAAGTGGAGGAGAGAAAGGAATACATTCCAAATGCAGAGGGGCACCAAGATGGCAAACTGAGTGCTATATATGAGGAAGAGTTAGTAGGTCAGTTTGACTGAACCAAAGAGTATACAAAGGATGTCTGAGTCATGTGATCAATAAGATGGAAGACTAGTCATTTTCTCTGATAACCCTAACCTCTTAAATTGCTCTAAAACAGAAATTATGTGCCAAAGATAAAGCAACTTTAGCTATCTCCATGTCCTAGGACATCCAGAATCCAAAATAAACATCCATAAAAATCACTAGGGGGGTTAGGGATAATTGGACCTTCTTAAGGTAAATGGAACCTGGGGGGAATGTGAGAGCATGGAATAGGGAAGGTATAGATTGATAGTGGGCTGCATAATCAGGGATGTGGTAGAAGATGGACCCAAATGTGGGCATATGTTTTTCTGACACCTGCAATAATTGACATTATTATGGAAGTAAGGCACAATGGAGAGCCTAGAATGGATACTTTGGGATCTTTGATTGCATAAGGAATATAAAGAACAGAGAGAACAGATAATTTTTGGGATTATGAATCAGAGAACAAGAGTCTAGATTAAAAGAAAGAATGGAGAGTGGATAATGAAGAAAGTAAGAAATTCTTTTTGAAAAGGAACACAAAAAGTGAAATTTAAAAAACTAATGAGCAGAACTACTGAAGGAGAGGAGAGGAAGGAGGACTCTGTTTAAGTGGGTAAAAAAAAGTGTGTGTGGGGGGAAGAATATCACCAGATAAAATCAGGAGAGAAAAAGGGACTAACAAGCAAAACCCCAAAGGGAAAGGGGATAACAAAGAAGATGAGAAGATCAGGAGTGAGGCAAAGAGAGCCAGTAGAAATGGAACCACCCTAAAAAAGATTAAGGAAAAGTAACTGTATTATAGATTGTGTTGCTATAGACTGATGTTGATCCTCAGGTAGTTGGAAAACATGAGGACAAGAATAAAAGGATGAACGTGGACAAAAATATTTATAGCAGCTCTCTTTGTGATGGCCAAGAACTGGAAATCAAGGGGATGCCCATCAACTGGGGAATGGCTGAACAAGTTGTGGTACATTAATGTAATGAAATACTAGTGTGCTATAAGAAATGATGAGCAGATGGACTTCAGAAAACCTGGATAGACTTATATGAACTGATGCTGAGTGAAGTGAGCAGAACAGGAGAACATTGTACAGAGTAGTAGTCACATTGTGGGATGAATGACTTGGATAGACTTAGCTCTTCTGAGTCATGCAAGGACTTGGAACAACTCCAAAAGACTCATGATGGAAAATGCCATCCACATCTAAAGAAGGAAACATGGAGTCTGAATGCAGATCAAAGCATAGTATTTGCTCTCTTTTTTGTTTTGTTTTGTGTTTTCTTTCTCCTGGTTCCTCCCATTCCCTCTAACTCTTCTATACAATAAGACTAATGTGAAAATACGTTTAATAAGAATGTATATGTAGAACCTATATCAGATTGCATGCTGTCTTGGGGACGGGTAAAGAAAAGGAGGTGGAGAAAATTTAAAACTTATGGAAGTGAATGTTGAAAACAAAAAATAAATAAATAAAAATTTAAAAAAAATTACAAGATGAGGGAGATTTCTGATAGAAGGCTAGAGCAATAGAAGAAGTTGGACTGGCCATCAGAAACCAGCAGAGCTGGGAGGAAGAGAGTTAAGAAACACACGTCACAAGACACACAGAACCTGATGATGCTGGGTCCAAAAAGGTTAGAGTGTTTGTCTTCTGTTCTATCTCAATTCTCTCCACATACTCTGACCAGGTTCAGTCCTGGGAGAGCCATTGTCCCCATTGCAGAGAGTAAGTTTTTTTTTTCTTTTTCCTTTTCATCTTTGACTCTTTATACCCATACCCCACAGCCCTAGAGGGAGAATCACTTTAGTCATTGGTTTGACTCATGTCTAGGGCCTCCACAGAAGGGGGAGATAATAGAAAAGCACTCAGGATTCCCATATATCAGATGTAGTAACGATTTACTTAAATAGATGATACAGAACCCAAAAGACTCACAAGCACAAACTGACATGTTGTTTTTGTTGTTAGTTCTTTGTTCTCAAAGAGCACCAAAGACGTTATGGCGGTGATGCCTTGACTTGTAAATGAATTGGATTTGAGTGAGGTGGAGCTGCACAAAGTCATCAGCTTTACTCTCTCTTCTGGAGTCATTGAGGTCCAACGGCAAGACGAAGTTCAAGACAACTGATGATGGCCTTTCTAAATTAAGGTCTTTCCCAGGTTTCAGTTTGTCTGAAGTCACCACAAATTGACAAGCAATAGTAACTTATAGCTAGTTGTTGTTACACTTTCCCAGAAAACTTAAAACTATCAAAACACGAAGCAGTTGTAAGCCTGTTGAATATGCATTTTCTCTTATACTTAGCTCTGCACTGTCTCCTTCAAGAGTTGTGATTTTTGGTAAGCCAGGTCAGAGCTTGGACTCATCTTCCTCTTGGGGCTGTTTCTCCAAGATGAGTAGAGTTGAAGATCACTCCTCGTGTTGACATTTAGCTCTGACTGAGGGACTAGGGATTCTCTGCCCTTTCAAAGCCAGAAAGCTGCCTCCAAGGCTGAACAAATTTGTTTTAGGATCACTTTTTGGTCACCTGTGCTCACAGAAGGCAAATAAAATAAAAGAGGCAGCCAGGGGTTTAAAGTCCAGGTTCAGGCTCACCTAGCCAGCACACGTATTATCACTGCCTTGTGTTAAAAGCTACCATACTGTGGTGGGGTAAAAGTTCAGATGACCCTCCTCTTTCACCTCTAGGGAGATATTTGAAGACTTCTGATAATATCCACAGAGTGGGAGAAAGGGGGTATCTGGAGGATGGGACCACTTCCTTTAAAATCCAATGAATTGGCAACTCCTCCTGGTCAGCAGTCAAACTATGTCTTTTACAGGGTAAAAGACCAATGAAAGACCCAAGGTTTGCCATATAATCCCAAAGTGATAAGTCTCTGAGTATTAAGCCACATGTCCTAGAAGTTATTAGTGCACAGACTCAGCACTCCATGATGTGTGCTCCCGGAAGAGCACGCCAGAAGATTTACTTCTTATGACACATAAGAATCCCAAAGTCCAAGTACAGATTGAGAAGTATACATTACAGAGGATTAAAGGTTAATGCTGAAGGCAACATTAGTAATCCAGGTGTGGGGGGAAAAGGATAATACTTATGACTCTTATCATTACTACAGGGAAGATGGGTCTCTTTTAACTCTATTAGAGCAAAAAGGATTTTGCTTATGTTGAACCCACCACAACCGTCATAACTTCATCCTATTCTTTTGTCCGTTCCCACCTTTTCCGGGAGATCACCTCCACTATCATCACCTTTTTTTTTATGATCTCCAGTTTCTTCCTGTCCTCTTCCTCCTTCACAGCTATCTGCAAATGTGCTCATCTCTCCATCCTTAAAAATGTGAAAAACCACAAAACACAGAAACAAAACACAAGAAACCCTTCACTTGACTCTACCATACCCTCAAACTACTTTCCTGTATTTCTCTTCCCTTTCTCAGAAAAGAAAAAGATGCACATTCCTCTCCTCTCATTCCTTAACCCTTTGCAATCTGACTTCAGATCTGATCACTCCACGGGAACTATTCTCTGATGGCCTTTTCTTACTTCTTTTTAACTTCTTACAACATTTGATGCTCTTGACCACCTTCTCCTTCCAGACCCTTATTCAGCTCTGAGCTGCTGTGACTGATCTCTTGGTTCTCCTCCCAGTTTGACCACATCTTCTCATCTCCTTTGCTAGATCATCAACTTTGTCTGACCCTCTTAACTATGGGTATACTCCACGGCTCTGAACTTAGCCCCATTCTCTGTCTGACTTTCTTGGTGACTTCATCATCTTACATGAGTTTAAGTATCTTCTCTATGTTAAAGACTTCCTGTTCTATATACCTGACCCTAATCTCTCTCCTGAGCTATGGTCCCTCCAATAATTACAGTTACGACAACAATTAGCATTTATATTGTGCCTATTACGTGCCAGGGACCATGCTAAGCACTTTACAATTATTTTCTCGTTTGGTCCTCACAACAACCCTGGGAGGTAGGGGCTTTATTATCCCCATTTTATAGATGAAGAAACTGAAGCAAACAGAGATTAAGGGACTTGCTCAGGGTCACACACCTAGTTAAGTGTCTGAGGCTAGAGTTGAACTTAGGTCTTCCTGACTATGGCTGGCAGTCTATCTTCTGCATCACATATTGAACTAGAAGTGCCACACACATCTCAAATTCAACATTTTTGAAATGGACCTCATTATTTTTCTTCCCCAAAACCTCCCCTCTTCCTAAGTTCCCTGTTTCTTTCTAGAGTATCACCATTCTTCCAGTCAACCTGGTTAAAAACCTCAGTGTCATCCCCTAAATCTTTACTCTTGCTTTTGTCTCACATATCTAGTCAGTTATCAAATCTTACCATTTCTCCCTCTATAGCATCTCTTATTGTCCCCTTCTCTCCTTTCACACAGCTACCATCCCACTTAACATCCTCATCACATTTCTCTTGAGCTATTGTAAAAGCATCCTACTTGGACTCACTGCTTATAGTCTTTTCTCAACTCCAAGCCATTCTCCACACAACTATCAAAGTGGTTTTCCTATATCATATCTGATCATGCTCAATAAACTCCAGTATTCCTTTATTGCCCCTAGGATCAAACATAAACTGCTTTGTCATTTAAAGTCCTTTACAACTGGGCCCCATCCTATTTTTTCAGCTTTATTTCATTATTCTCTATAACCCAGCCAAGCTGGACTTGTTGCTTTTCCTCACAGACATTACATTTCCAATTTCCATGCCTTTGCATTGGCTGTCTCCCATATCACATGCCTGGAACAAACTCTCCTCATTACTACATTTAATAATCTCTAGTTTTCTTCAACTTTTAAGCTCAAGTACTACCTTCTACAAAAAAGCCTTTGCTGAGCCTCCTGACTGTAGTACCTTCTCCTCCCCAAAACCTTGTATTTGTGTGTGTGTGTTTCACACATATATACATATGTAAATGTATACATACATACATGTGTTGTCTCTTGGGACAAGATCATAAGATCCTTAAGAACAAATGCTGTTTCTCCTTGTCTTTGCATTCCTAATTCCTAATACAGTGCCTGATTTGTAGTTTGTGAAGGATGACAAGACCTCAGGAGAGGCCTCGTAGCTGTGGATACAAAGCCCCATGTGGGGAGATTTTCTGAGGCATCACTTAATGATGGGAAGACAGACATCCTGGGACATAAGGCAGTTGCTAGAGAGATGGCCACTAGGAAAGAAAGTAAGCAGGTTTGGCTAGCCCAGGGGGAGCTCACCTTGGGTACAATCAGGTGTGTGTGGTGGTATGTGGGAAGGAAGGTCTCCATCTGCTAGCTTTCTATTTTAACACTTGGCAAGGTTGTTAGTTCAGTTGTTTCTGCCTAGCACAGGAGTACAAATGCTGTCAGATATCCTTTAAATTTTGGCTTTATGTAAACAAAACATTCCTGCCTTAGCTTGATGTTTAAGTCAGACAAAATGATCTTTTTGGAAGACATTAATTTGGTGATTATTTTGTACATTATTTTATTGGATTCTGGACAACTAATTGATCTATCCAACAAGATCTTTTGTATACATAGGCATGAAACCCCCAGAAATAGATGCTGCTGAGCACTCAATAATTTTTCCCCTTCTACACAGTGTCATGATGTTTGGACTCCCCTGGGTGAGCTAATGTCTACTTGCTATGAAGTATGGGTTTATAAATCTACAAATGTGTGAAGTAGTGTGTATAAGAGTGTGTGTATATTTGTATGTGTATATATGTGAGTATATATACTAGAATTGATGATAGCCCTTAGATAATAAAAAGTCTTTATATTTTTTTGCTTTGTTAGTACATCTTTGAAAACTGGAATTCTATGTCCATTGGTGATTTGTCTCCATTGCTTTCTTTTCCCATCTCAGGGCATTGTTCAATTTGGTCTGTTGCTATTTGACAAATTCTGCTATTGTTTTCCTCTTTCTCATTTCTAAAAAATACTTTGTAATATCAGAGATGACAACAAATCTTCCCTCCTTCAAAACATTTCTTATTGAGAACAGTGCCAATCTACAATTAGGATAGGTTCCTGGATAGGCACTGGATAGGTTCAACATTTTCATGCCCATAAAGCTCACTGCGTTCATCTTATTATAGGATTTGGGGTTGGTAATCAGCAGAGAGGAAAACCATTAACTAGTTATAAGTAAAATCTCCCTTGAATTTTGTATTCATTTTTTTTCTGGACATCCCTTTTAGCTATGGTAGCATAAAATGCTGCCTATGCAGAGACGTGAATTGCATCATAATTTTTATTTATTTATTTCCAGTGCTGAGACAACAAGACTCTCTGGAATAATAGTTTTTATAAGCATTTTCCAATGGTGAGGTCTTTGCAAATGTGATGAAATGATTGAAATGATTCATGTGTCTGTTTGTACTAGAAGTGACCCTCACTTTCCTTCAGCCACTTCAATAGATACATTTCATTTATTTGGATGAATGCTGATTTATGGTTTCTTTCTGTACCTCTGAGGATAGTGCTAGGCATGTCTAGTTTTGCTTATTGCTTTACTCTGAAGTGATTGAATAAAAAAGCTGGAGATGAGATGGGATAATGCAATGTATTTCCTGGTTCAGCCAGTGACTTAGTCCCTTAACATTCATTGACTTCGATTTTCTCAGCAACAAAAACCTATAGAACAAATTATTTTTAAATTACTTTAAGATCTCGGAGGGAATGTTTTTTTTTTTGTTACCAAAGTCAAATAATAGTAATAGCAAGCATTTATATAGTGCTTCTATGTTGACCAAGCACTTTCCAAATATTATCTCATTTTATCCTTATAATGACCATGGGAAGAACAGATGAAGAAACTGTGGTAGAAGTCACATATATTTAATTTCACACTATTTAAAATTGTAATTTTAAAAATTTTACCATTTTTTACTGATTCTAACTCAGTGGGTATATGTGGGGCATGTGTGTGTTGGAAGTTATGGGATGTCCACAGAGTACTAGCACCTCTACTGCGAGGGATTGCCAAACCCTTTTCAATGTTACTTTGCTACCCCAGTATGCACCTGTGGCTCCAAGAAGGTGTAGCATGTGCAGCAACCACACCCTTGTAAAAGCATCTCAGCAGACTGGTAAACCAGGTTGAAGGTAACTGATGGGCCTCAAACCTGTTGAGTTAGGGCCATATCTACCCCAAGCATGTAAAGACTTCCCCTGGTGAAATGGGCAGATGAGAACAACTTGTTCCAGTGTTTAGAGTCTGGTCAGATAGCCAAGATGCCAAGGTCATCCACTACATCTTGGACTATTGCCAGTGTCTTGACTTTTCCCTGGACTTCAGTGACTCTGAAAGAGAGAGTGAAGCTGACATGTTCACAACTGCCTCACTTAAATCCATTTCATGACCCTCATGATGTCATGGGTCCTCTTTGAAAACAAAAGATGAACAACAACACCCAACCATGGAACACTGGGAAAATCACTTCACCTTCCTGATCTTCAGGTTCTTCTTCTGCAGTATGGGAATAAATAATGCTTGCTGTACTTACCTCATAGAGCCGGGGTCAAGACCAAATGACCTAATCTTGGTGTCTCCAGAGCATAACCCAGTGCTTCCCATCATGAGTGCTTGACAGACTTGTTAATAAATGGTGAACTACAAAAATAGGGAATGACTGTGTTATCCATTGCAATTACTCCTATTGGCAGTGGTTTGCTTAATTGCTTGGGAGATAATGTTCTTTCATGAGTGTTTGCTAGGATGTTTGTTGGATGGAAAATGTGTCAGTTGTTGTTTTTCAGTCCTTGAGTTCTCTGACCTTTCATGACACCATGGATATGCCAGGCCCTTCTCTCCTCCATTATCTCCTGAAGTTTGTTCAAGTTCCTGTTAACTATTTGCGTGACATTATTTATCCATTGCGTCTTCTGCCATCCCCCTTTCCTTTTGCCTTCAATCTTTCCCAAAATATGGGCTTTTCCCAATGAGTAATGTCTTCTTGTTAGGTGGTCAAAATATTTAAGCTTCAGTTTCAGAAAATGTATCAATCCATTATATACCAAGATAAAGTCACAATGAGTATATGATTTAGTCATAAAGAGTGATACCAAGGGCAAATTGGGGGAACATAGAACAATTTACCTGTCAGATCTATGGAAAAGGGAAGAATTTATGACCAATCAAGAGACAGAGAGCATTATGAAATGTAAGATGGACCATTTGGATTATATAAAATTAAAAAATTTTGCACAAACAAAACCAATGCAGCCAAGATTAGAAGGAAAGCAGAAAGCTAGGGGAAAATTTATAGCAAGTGTCATTTCTTAAATATGTAGAGAAATGAGTCAAATTTATAAGAATATAAGTCATTCACCAATTGATCAATGGTCAAATAATATGAACAGATAGTTTTCAAACAAAGAAATCAAAACTATAGTCATACGTAAAAATGCTATAAATTATCATTGAATAAAGAAATGCAAATTAAAACAGCTCTGAGGTACCATCTCATACCTTTCAGATTGACTAATGTGACAGAGAAAAAAATGATAAATGTTGGAGGGGATGTGGGAAAATTGGGACACACACACACACTCTATTAGTGGAATTGTGAACTGATCCAACTATTCTTGATAGCAATTTGGAATTATGCTTAGGGCTGTAAAGCTATGCAAACTCTTTGATTCAGCAACCACTACTAAGTCTGTATCCCGAAGAGAATTTTAGAAAGGAGGCCAGAGAGAACCTATTCGTACAAAAAAAATTTATAGCAGCTCTTTTTGTGGTGGCAAAGAAATTAGAAACTGAGTGGATGCTTGTCAATTGGGGAGTGGCTGAACAAGTTGTGGTATGTGATTGTAATGGAATACTATTGTGTTATAAGGAATGATGAGCAGGATGCTTTCAGAAAAACCTATAAAGACTTACAAGATCTGATGCAGAATGAAATGAAAAGAATAGGTAAACATTTTAGACAGTAGCAGTAATATTTTGCAATGATCAACTGTGAATGACAGCTATTCTAAGGCAATGCCAAAGGATTCATGATGAAAAATGCTGTCCATTTTTAGAAAAAGAACTGATGGAGTCTGAATGCATTTCAAGCATAATATTTTTCACTTTTTTTCTTTCACAACATGAATAACATGGAAATGCATTTTGCATGATTGTATATGAATAATCTGTATCAAATTGCTTACAGTCTCAGAGGGAAGGTAAGAAGGGAGGGAGAGAATTTGGAATTCAAAATTTTAAAAAACAAATGTTAAAAATTGTTTTTACATGTAATTAGGAAAAAATAAAATATTATTAGAAGGCAATAAAATAAAATAAAATGTGTCAGCAATTATCTCCCAACTCCAAAATTGAGATGATTAATAGATTTCTGGCAAGATGAATACATGTAAGATACTTTGTAACTTCAATGTTCAGTATATATGTAAGATTTTATAATAGTGATGATGATGATGGGTACTAGTGTGAAATTAACTACCCCCCCTTATTTTTAGAAATCTTTTGGGTTTATATCATCTTTATTTGTAAATATATCCTTCCTCTCCAATCAGTGAGCTATCTCTTACAACAAAATTTTTATTTTTAATTTGAGAGAAAAACAATCATTTTAGGGAAAATAATTAAATATAAATCATGTCTGACAGTCTATGCAATATTTTGCAGGCATAGAATCAGTCAAGGACGTCTTATAATTTGGGTTCCACAGACTGCCAAGAAATTTAGCAAGAATGCAAAATAATAAAAATGAATACTACCATAGCACTCTTGGTATGTATCAATACTTAAATATTTCAAGGACATAAGAATTGATTGCTGCATGTACTTCTCCTTATACAGAAACTGTTAGCACATGTTCGTAAACAGTTTTGTTGAGTTGATGCAGCTAAAAAGGAATTCTTTGTCTGATAGACCCAAAGTTCACTCATTTCTTTGACTTTAGAAACTGCTACAGTTGTGAATTCCTCTGGCTTAACTTTCCAAGACTCAGGGTCTCTGCTCCATTAGTTAGCCCTCCAGTTAGTGAAGAGAATACCTATATAACAGAGAAGTCAGTCAATAACAATGCATTAAGCACCTCCACGCAAAGTGCTAAGTCCTGGGGATACAAAGAAAGGCAAAAGATAGTTCCGCTTTTGAGGAGTTCACAGTCTAATGAGGGAAAACAACATGTAAACAAGTATAAACAAACTATGGACAAGATAAATTGGAGAAAATCAACAGAAGGAAAAAAGTTCCAAAGACAAAAGGAGAGTGAGTCCTGGAGCCTAAACCAGGGCTTAAAAAGCATAATTTGAATCTATTTCTCCCAGGGCACAAGCAATTTCCTGTATTTAGTTAAGTAACTACATTAGGACTTAAAATGACACTATAACATTCTAAAACATAAACGTAACTTGCAAAGAGTTTAATTAATTCTCAAGAAAAGTATATGATGACAATCTGGCTCAGATGGCACTTCCAGCTCTGACTTTAAGTCATTGTACAGTATGGAAAGTGGATATGTCATTATCATTTGTCATTTTAAAGGAGAAAGCACAGAGAGTTCGTTTTCACAGAGTCGTTGGGGCTGTAACAGACACACAAAATACATCTTCAAAAGGAAAAAAATCCAAGCCTCAGCTTTCACCTGATAATGAACATAACAAGAAACCCCAAGTGGATATAACAAGTAAAAAAGGAAATCACCTGAGGTTTCTCTATCCTCATCTTGTCCACATTTTGAACTTAAGTATTTTTTAAGTCTCTAGTGGCAAATCATCAACTATCAACTTTCTCTCCTCTACCATCCTTCCTTTGGGTCGTTTTTCTTCCCGAATTTCCTTTGACTAAACAAGACAAAACAGGAAAACTCAGGGGGAAAAAGCATTGAAAGCTCACAGTTTGACTTGGTAAGAGCCTAACTAATACACTGTTTCCATCTGTGTCATCTTTCATCATAAATTGTAAATTCCCAGGCACATAGATGCCTCATTTTAATTTACTTCTGTCCATTCCATTTTCATGTAGTCAAGCACGTAATATACCCAGAATAAATCTTAATTGTTGTTGCTACAGCTAAATTTCCCCAACTGCCAGATATTTGGCAGAAAGCACTCAGAATGGCAGACACATGCTCTCTTTTCAAGGGCTATTCATGTTGAAGAAGTGGAAATTTGACCTACAGTTTATCACTTACCTTATTAGCATACTAATGTCACCAAGATTTGCATTTGACTAGGGAGTTGTTCTGCCACTCCCATAATCCAGCGGGTCTAAAAATCACTGTTTTCTCTTCATTTTTAAAGAAAAGGTGAGATAAATTGTGGTCTACTTACATTAGGGAAAATTAAAGTAATGCTAATATTAGTAGCTTGAAGTGAATTAATTGCTTCCAAACAATCCTTATTGGTTTAGCCCCTCAGGTAATGTTATTTACACTAGTCTCTCAAATGCTAATGACCAATTTACTTGGGCAGTTAAACATATTACCTTTAGAAATTCCTTAAAAAGATTAATGAATGATTTCTTTGCTCAGAAGTATGTTACCCGCATGCATATAGGAATAATGCATTAATGACATTTCAAGAATTGTCCTAATGAATCCAAAGCTGAAGCCTCCAGACCCCAACCACTCCCAATTTCAATACCCAATTATTGATTATTCTTCTTCCTATATACTAAGACCCAGTCAGATTGTGATTGATGTTGAGTCTTTTCAGTCCTGTCCAACTCTTCTGGCTCCATTTGGAGTTTTCTTAGTAAAGATATTAGAGTTATTTGCCATTTTCTTCTCCAGCTCTTTTTTACATATGAGGAACTGAGACAAACAAGGTTAAGTGACTTGCCCAGGGTCATACCTCTGGTAAGTGCCTGATGCCGGATTTAAACTCAAAAAGTTGAGTCTTTTTGGTTCACAGCTCAGTGTTCTATCTGCTGGGCTACCTAGTTACTCCCAGAACCTGGCACACGTTAGAAGCCATATTAATAAATGTTTTTGATTGATACATATAATATATATGTAAAGGTTCTCTCCCCTCAACTAGATTATAAGCTCCATAAAGGCAAGGAATGTTTCATTTTTTTCTTTGTATCTATAATGCCTAGCATAGACACTTAATAAATTGATTGATTGACATTAGAATGCATGAATGAAAAAAGCATTTATTAAGCAGGTATTATTTGCCAAGCAGCATACTCAGCCAAAAGCTGACTTCTTACCCTCAAGAAGTTTACAACAACATACAAAGAGGAGGGGACAGTGCCTAGGAAGTTGCACTTTGGTTAGGAAGGAGGAGATTGGAGGAAAGGATTCAAGCAAGGTTGTCAGCAAGAAGATGGTTGGAGTGGACTAAGAGTAAAGTCTTGCATGGAAGCAGGGACTTTATTGAAATATTGATCCTAGAAGCAACAGTCACCAATCATAACCAAGAGGAGCCCCAGGATAGAAGTTTCTCCAGAATAGTGAGATGTCTGGAGAGTAGGTAAGGTAGGACATTTGAAAATAATACTACTACCTCACAAGTGCCTGGAGAGACAGAGAGATGTGTGTGTGAAGGAAAAAGGCAGGAGATTTTTAGTACACATCCTCATTTGGGATCTGGTTGCCCAGTATTTCAAAATGGAGCAAAACCCCCAAGTCTCAATGTGAGTTAGAGCATCTCCTGTTATAATTTTTTCTTCCTATTAAAAAATAAATTTTATTGGATGACTTTTATCTTTAAATTATAATCATTTTAACCCTACCCCCAGGTTGAACTCTTTATTGTGAAAAAGAAAATGTATTTAGTAAAGACATCCATATAGTGACTGCATCTCCATATATAGACAATGTTTCCCCAGAATGTACACTGGTTTTTAGTTACTCAGAGTTCAACTTCCTTTTAGTGATTTTTTTTTTTTTACATTGTAATCATTGTACACATCGTTTTCTTGTTTTGGCTTATTTTGCTGTGTATCATTAGGACACGTCATCCCATGTTAAAATGACAAATGCTGGAGAGGATGTGGGAAAATTGGGACATTAATGCACTGTTGGTAGAATTGTGAACTAATCTACCTATTATTGAGTGCAATTTTGAACTCTGCCCAAAGAGCTATAAAACTACATTTCCTTTCCTTTGACCCAGCAATACGACTACTAAGTCTATATCCCAAAGAGATTTTTTTTTACAAAAGGAAAAAAGTCTATATGTACAAAGATATTTAAATATTTATAGCAGTTCTTTTTGTGGTAGTAAAGAATTGTAAATTTAGGGGATGCACACCAATTGGAGAATGGCTGAATAAATTGTGGTCTGTGATTATGATGGCATACTATTGTGCTGTAAGAAATGACAAGCAGGATACTTTCAGAAAAACCTGGAAAGACTTGAATGAACTGATGTAAAGTGAAGTGAGCAGAACCAGGAAAAGATTGTACATAATAATTGCAATATTGTACGATGATCCATTGTGAATGACTTACCTGTTATGAGTATACAGTGATCTAAGACAATTCTGAAGGACTTATAATGAAAAGTGCTATCCACTTGCAGAGAAAGAACTGATGGGGTCTGAATGCATTTAGAAGCATACATTTTTAAACTTGATAGTTTTATTTGTTTGATTTTTTTGGTCTGTCTTTTTTCACAATATGACTAAAATGGAAATACATTTTGCATGATTGCACAATTATACCTATACCAAATTACAGTCTCAGGGAGGAAAGAGGATAGGAAGAGAGGGAGGAAACTGGGAATTAAAATTTTTAAAAATGTTAAAAATTGTTTTAACATGTAATTAGAATTTTTTTAAATGAAGCCTTTCAGATTTCCCTTTAATTCTAGAACCTTCTTTCTATTGATTAAAAAAAAAATCTTTACGTGATTCTCTAGAGTCTTCTTGTTTCTCAAGAGTATTCTATTTACATCACAGTTTTTTTAATCCATGTTTCAAATTAAGGGACATTCATATTTGTTCCTAGTTCTGTGATACCCCCAAAGTGTGCTACTGTGGATATTTGGATATGTATTGAACTTTTGCCTATCTTTCACTTCCTTGGGAAAAATGCCCAGTAGTGGAATAGATTAGTCAAAGGATATGAAGACTTTAGTTACTTTTCTTGCATAATTCCAAGTTGATATTCGGAGCAGTTGGATCAATACACAGTTCCACAGTATATTAACAAGTCTGTCTTCTCACAGTTCCACCAACATTAACTATTCCCATTCTTTTTTTTTTTTCCTTTTTTGCCTTCCTTGCCAATTTACATGGTTTGGGTGAAAGCTCTAAAGTGGAGCAGTCTTCCTTTGACATGTAAAGTAGGTAGAAGCTTTCTTATCTCCTTGGCAAGTAAATGCTCTGCATTTAAAAAGGCAGCCTAGTTTAGTGAACTTGATTTATTATTTTGTTGATTGTCTAGACTAAAGAAATTGGGGAAGAAATGTTAATAATGCAAATTAAACTTGAAAGTGTGTCCAGAGTACATCATCATTGTTATATTTTCTGCCTATAAAACATTCCCCAACACACCCTGTTTTTATGCACCAGTTTTCTCCCTTTCCAATCTACCTCTCAACATTATTGCCCAAGTAAACTTCCCTAATGCCACTCTGATCATGTCACTCTTCTAAAAAAACCAAAAAACAAATTTAGTGACTTCCAAACTATCCCTCTAGGTTTACCACATATTATTACTTCCAATCTAATTGAACTATTCCCATGCTATATTTTTTCTTTTCACTAGTGCCAAAGGGCATATGCTTTCATTCATGTCCTATACCAATTCTCCTTTCCACTTCTGTTGTAGTCTCTTCTTTTAGTTTCCAACTAAGGTTCCATCTTTTCCTCTAAAACACCACTGCTACACCTAAGTGAAAATGAGCTCTCTCTTTTCAAAACATTTTTTCTGGACTTCACTTTTATATTCATCAGACACTTCATTGTGTGATCTGGGTGTGTAGTATGTTTGGAAATCATTGGCTTACTTGGCTGAAGGAACTAGCCCACATGGAGAAACTGGGAAGACAGTTTCCGAGGGAATTATGATGATGTGGAAATGCTTTAGGGAGGTACTTTGGAGAGTTTGTAGAATATGTATAGATTTTCTGTAACCAGCTTCAGCCTGGTTGGGAGGAGCCTTTTTCAATTAGTTACATAGTCAGAATTGACAGTGTTTTTAGAAAGACCTGAGTAAGTTTTGGCTGCCCCTCTTTGCTTCATTCAGTGACTCCATTCACAGATAATGGTAACAGACCATGCTACAAGGAGAGGCTTTGTGCAGCAAAGAAACAGGTCTTGGTCCTTGGCCTCTGAATTTGTTCTTTCCACTTTATTTGGGGAAGTTCCAAATTCCAGCTTTGTGAATTTAAGAGATTAGAAGGGTGCTCCATCATCTCAGGTTCCAGAACTGTACAGCAACAATGTCTTGAGAAGCAAGCAGTGAGCTTTGGGACCCCATCTCAGTAATAAATAAAATAAGGACTCATCAGGCTGTATCTGGATATGAATCTGATGGGACCAAGGCTATGTAGGAATGGAGCTAAATTATGAGCTTCCCCTCTTCCCCTTCAGAGAATGAGGTGGTATAGGGGAGAGAGGTACTGAGGAAAATATTTGTTCTTCTATTCTTGCTATATCTTCGAAATAAATTTCTCTTTCTAAAAGCTAATTGATTTTAAGAGGTTCAATGGAATGGGGACACTAGCCTTTGTTGTCTAAAATGGGAAAGGAACACTAAGGTTGTAGCTGTAGCCAATGTCATGAGAGAAGAGTCTACCCTAATTGACGAAGATACCTTAGAATCCTGAAGGGGAGCTGTAGATGGCATGGCTCTTGGAGAGTGAGCTAGAGCACACATGATATAGTTATTTGTGAATATGTTGAAAGGAGGATCATAGGATTCAAAGTTGGAAGGAACTATAGAGATGATCCTTCAACAAGATATATCCTTTCCTACATATAGATGAGGAAACCAAAGCCCAAAATTTCTTGTTCAAAGTCAGATAGCTAAAAAATAGCATTGAAGGGATAGGAACACTTATTCTGTGATTCCAAATCTAGTGCTCTTTCTTCTAAACTATGTTGTTTCTTCATCCCCCTTCCCCTACCCTATTAAATTGTAAATTCCTATGGGGCAGGAAATGTGTCCCATCTTTGTATTGCTCTTGCCTTGCCCATATACTTTTAATCAATATTAAAGGTTTGATTTGAATTGAAATAGTACCTTCTCACATTTTTCTTTCCTGTCACCAGGTATCAGAACACAAATGGTTTCATTTCTTCAGATATCAAAATATCTGAATTATATAATTTAGTTTACAGTGTGATGTTAAAAACTTAATATAGTCCACTCCCTCCTCCAATATCAAGAATATTTAGTTTTCAAAAAGAGGACATTGAATTATGAATGGTAGAATTTTAGCCTTGGATAAATGTGGTAGGTATCACAGAGCCTTCTTGGTGGCCTTCAGATTATATCATATAGGGGATTTGCATGTAGCCAATATCATGAGAGAAGAGTCTACCCTAATTGCCGAAGAGTACCTTAGAACCCCGAGGGGGAGCTGTAGATGGCATGGCTCTTGGAGAGTGAGCTAGAGTACACATGATATAGTTATTTGTGAATATGTTGAAAGGAGGATCATAGGATTCAAAGTTGGAAGGAACTATAGAGATGATCCTTCAACAAGATATATCCTTTACATTTAAGGTCACAATCCAATTGTGATTTTTGTAGCACTTTTAAGTTTGAAAAACACTTTATAAATAATGTTTCATTTAACTCAGAGAACTCATATTCCCTTGATCCTGGGTCAGAATTAGAGGAAGAATATTTTCCTTAAAAGTTAGTCAGCCACAGAATAGAACCCAAATCTGTTAAGAAACATTATTGATCATTTACTACTTAATCTACAAGGCCCTGTGCAAGACCATGCTGGAAGCTAAGTGTAGGGTCTCATGACTGATCTTGAGGCACTTATGTAAGTCTATAACAACTTTTGAAGGGATCCCAGTGGCCATAGCCCAGTCCGTATACCAAAGGAATCTCCACTATGATATAGACTTAAGGCCCTTCAATATCCTGGTTACCTTCCTCTGGACAATTTGCAGCCTGTATAGTCCATTGAAATGGGTGGTATAGCCCAGAACTGAGTATAATATTCCTGGTACAATCTGATGAGGGGGGATCACAGGGGACTATCACCTCCCTATTTCTGGAAACTTTGTCCCTCTTAATGGAGCCCAATATCTTATTAGCTATTTTGAGGACCACGTTACACTACTGGTTCCAGTTGAGCATGTGGTCCTCTATAATCATCAGATCTTTTTCAGAAATTATTATTCATCTATTCTTCCTATATCGCATCCTTGTGCAATCGATCTTTTCGTACTCAAGAGCAAGAGTTTACATTTACCCTTACTGAATTTCATCTTGTCAGATTCAGTATAGTGTTCTAGTATTTTTTTTTGTCCTTGTTGTTCAGTCATTTTAACTGTGCCTGACTCTTTGTGATCCTGTTTTGGGGTTTTCTTGACAAAGATACTGGAGCGCCATTTGCCATTCCTTGTCCAATTCATTTTTTTTACATGAGGAACTGAAGTAAACAGGGTTAAATGATTTGCCCAGGTCACACAGTTAAGTATCTGAGGCCAGATTTGAATTCAGGTTTTCCTGACTCCAGACCCAGCACTCTGTCCACTGTACCACCTAGCTGCCTGTGTTCTAGCAGTTAGTTGAAGAGAAATCACATATATGCATATCAAAAGGTAACCAAGGGGACCAACCAATTTAAGTGAGGGAATGTTACCAGAGATTGCAACTAGGGAGGAAGAATGGTTCTGGAAAGTATTGGATGGTCAGGGAAGTCTAGGTGGAACTGAAGCAGAACCTTGAAGAATGGAAAGGATTTGGATAGGAAACAAGAGGGAAGAGGGAAAATTTCAGACTGAGGGCATGGTATGAGCAAGTTCAAGTTTGGGGACATAAAACATGATACAGTTGTAAGAGCAGTGGTTTTAGAAATAAAAATGAAAACCAAAACCCTGAGATTCAGATCTGGCTTAGACACTGACTGAGAAAACTTCTCTGAATTTCCTTATTTGTTAAATGAAGTTACTTGAGTGACCTCCTTAGTGGGGTCAAACTCCAGTAGAAACCAGTCCCTATCTGCAAATAGTGATTTAGAAAGCCACAAATTAACATTATCTCTATTATATTGTGTTTTTATTTATTTTGTTAAATATTTTCCGATTACATTTTAATCCAGTTCCTCTTGCACTGGGAGGAAGCCAGGGAACTGAGAGTTTGATATCTCTGAACCTCACAGGGCTATTGTGAAAAAAGTGCTTTGTAAACCTTTGGACTCTATAGAAAAATATGTAAGCATTACTGATCCCTAACATAAGTATCATACTGGTTCAAATGTAGGTTTTATCCCCATAATAGCATTTTTGTTATAGAAGGAAGACATATAGGTATAGCTGAAATATGAAAGCAAAAGGAATTGGCCAAGGAGGAACCAGTCCTTGGAGAACGTGCAAGTGATTCTAACCTATCAGTATGCTTCAAGAAACCTGCTTCTGCAAGTGCATGGAACAGAAGACCTTTGCCCCCATTTGAGAAGATATGCAAAAACTGTTACCTGGTAGCAGCTAAGTGGTGTACTGCACAGAGCAGGTACTTGGTGTCTAAAATACCTGAGTTTGAATCCTGCCTCAGACATTTAACCAACTATGTGACTCTGGACAATTCATTTAACCTCTGAAGGCTTCAGTTTCCTCCTCTGTGAAATGGAAATAATACTATCACTTACATCTTAGGGTTGTTGTGAGGATGAAATAGAATATTTGTAAAGTGTTTTGCAAACCTTAACATCCTATATAAAAACTTGAACATCATCACCATCATTCTTCTGCTATGATGATAGAAAGCTTTTTAATTGGGTGCTAAGGAAGAACTGTGTGAACATTCAAAAGGCACTAATTGGCTCGATTTAGTCTATCTTTTCCAGGAGGCAATCTAGGCGAGGACTATTATAAACCTTCAAATGTGGGGACAGAGAGGCCGGCAGCCTCCTTCCTCTACCTGGGTTGACATTGAACCATGAGTACATGTCAAGGCTATTTTGCTCTTCCTGCTGTGTTTTATTCTTTCCTGCTCTTAGGCAGATGAGTGTTGGAGACGTTGCAGACTACATTATGAGTTTGTGAATTTCAAAAGTTCAGAAGACCTCCCAGAGGTCCAGAACCTGGAGTTCTATACTTAATGTCCATATTGTAAACAGCAACTATAAGAATAAACATTTGTATAGCACTTTAAAGATTTGAAAAATACTTGACACATATTATCTTATTTGAGTCCTACAGCATTATGAAGTGTTATCAATATCTCCTTTTTATAGATGGTGGAATTAATGGTACATTTCATACATTTTCTCTTTTAAAATTTTTTATTTTGTTCTTAATTTATGGAATAAAACAAGCATTTCCATAACATAGTACAATAAAAAGGTGATTATACATGAAAATGTAAATATACTATACACACCTTATTATTCCTTTCAAATATGCTACAAAAGTTATCATGTAAATTTCTTTTTTTCTTTTTTTCTTCCCTTCCTTACCCCTCATACATTTTCTAGAAAGGAAGCATGCTTTTAGGGGAGAACCTAGACATGAGCCATCCCTAAGCTTTGTTTTATTTGAGAATATACTTCCCTACCTTAAAATATAGCATAAAAAGAAGGAAAAAAACAAATCAGTCAAATTAACCAGTGCAACAAATATGACATTATATGTGGTGTTGCATAGTCCCCCACCTCTGTGAAGAAGGAAGGGAAGTATTTGAATATTTCCTTTTTTAAGCCAAGATTAATTATTTAATTGCATGGATGGCACTCCTTGGGGAGTGCTAGCCTCCAAACTTGTACTCACACTCATGGAGTGCATGTGCTACCCTGGATACCTATGAATAGCCCCATTGATCTGAACTCCTATAGTTTGTGAGTCCCTACTGGAGTGCATTCCATTAACAGTCAGTCAGCAAAGTTAATTAGTTCTCAGCAAAGATATGAACTCAAATGACATGACAAGAATAGTAGCTACAAAGTATTGCTCCCATAAACATGGAACTCATTTTCCTACAAATACATGCAGGTTTTGTGGGAGTAGTAGGCTCAAATTCCAAGTACAATGGTAGTGAGGCACACATGTAGGGTAAGTGTGGATATAGTGTATTTCCTGGTTGGATTCCTCAGGTGAGTTCCCATGGTTTATTTCCCTCTATAGTCTGACTCTCTTTTCTGTAGCCAAGGGTTGCATTCCTGGAAATTTCTTTCTTTAATTGACTGTATTTCTGTATCAATGTCTTTCTAGAGTCAATATCTCTACTCCCTTGTGTCTCCTACCAATTGAGTAGTTCCTCTTAAAAGCTATATGATTGATGGGGAGGAAAGAGAAATTCCCTCTCCTCCCACACAGGTTTCTTTTCCAAAGGAAGCTCCTGGCTTGCAATTTCTCCCACTCTCCAAGGACTACAATTCTGCCAAAGCTTAATTATTTAAAGCTCCCAGGAGTGTGGTTAGTTTCCTTACCCAATTGAGTTACTTCCTTCTTGATTCACATAGGGGTTTGTACTTCCCTAAAGGAACAGAGGAAGGAAAGAAAAAAAGAAGAAAAGAAGGAAGGAAACAATTATTTATTAAGCCTCTACTATATACTGGGCTATGTGCTTTGTAAATTTCAATCTTGCAACAACTTTGTTCATAGGTGTATTGTCTCACAGAATATTATGTCTAGTTAATAGTCAATAAACATTTATTAACTATTTATTATGTTAAAACTTCATATATGTGACCTTCTGTGATTGTCAATTGAATGTATTTATATATATTCCTCTCTCCTCTCTCTTTCACCCATACTCATCATGTGTCACTTTCTGTGATTACATCAATTGAATGTATTTGTATAATTCACCTCCTCTTCCCTTCCCCACCTATACTTAGGAGGCAAATATAATTGTTTTGTAGGTGTTCTTTCTATTTCCATTGTTGTAGTGATTGCATAATGTTTCTCTGACTCTGCTTGCTTCACTTTTTCAATTCATGTGGCTTTCCTTGCTTTCTTGCATTCTTCATAGTTATTGTTTTTCCAGTACAGTACAGTAACATTCCATTATATTCATGTGTTACATTTTGTTTAGCCATCTCCCAATTGATGAGCCTTTTATTTAAAGTCCTTTGATTCTACAAAAGGTGCTGCTAAAATACTTTGCTATATATTATAGCTCTCTTTCTTTTTTTTGACCTTCTTGGGGAATATGCCTAAAAGTAGATTCTGCTTCTGAGTCAAATGGTATAGAATGTTGAACTTGAAGTCAGGAAGACCTGAATTCAAATGCTGCTTCAGACTCTTATTAATTATGTGACCCTGGGCAAGTCACTTAACCTCACTCTTGGTTATTTCATCCGTAAAATAGGATTAATAATAGCACTTACCTCAAAGCGTTGCTGAGAAGGTCGAGTCAGATGATGGGTACAAAGTTCTCTGAAAACCTTCAAGTGCTTTATAAATCCTAGCTATTATTATTTTAAAGACAGCTTTTCTAGGTAAGATCTCAGTGAACCGATTAATACCGATTAATAGCAAACCTAAAATCTGAACTTAGACTTCTAGAACAATGGGGCTAGAACAAGCCGTAGAGGTCATCTGATCCAGTCCTCCCATTTGGTGGCTCAATGAAGCAAGATCCGGAGAGAAAATTGCTAGTGCATGTCTCTTTACTTCTAGTTCAGTGTTTCTTTTATGACAACATGCTGCCCTCTATAACACCCTCTTTAACTTGACCTAATCTCCACCTGAGAGCTAGTGTGGCATAGTGGATAGAGAACCTGAGGCAGGAAGACCTGGGTTTAGGTCCCACCTTTGATCCATAGCAATTGCCCACATTCAGTGGAGTTCTGTATATATACGTGTGTGTGTGTGTGTGTGTGTGTGTATGCATATGTATATGTGTGTGTACAGATATATGTATAGATCCATAGGTCTGGTAAAAACAAAACAAACCACTCCTATTAGCTAGAAAAGACCTCCAATCTACACCAATTCAATCTAACTAGAATTTATTAAGGTCGTCCAACAAGCAAGGCACTGTGCTCAATATTAAAGACAACATTGAAGGGGGGAAAATAGTCCCTGCCTAATTCTAACAGGGGGGATATAACAGATACATGAGTAATTTTATATATGCTAACTTGATGAGAACTGAGAGAGCACCGATAACCAGTGGGCTCAGAAAAACCTTCTATAAGAGGTGGCACAGGAACCGAGCCTGAAGGAGGTCAGGAGCCCAAGGTGGAGGTGAAGAGGGAATCGATGTTCATTCCAGGTCCAATGGGGATAGCCTATATAAGGACCAGGAGATAGGGAATGGAATAGCAAGTTTCAAATAGCTTGACTATAATATAGATTGAGTAAATGGCAGTAATGTGCAAACAATCTGGAAAAGTAGCCTAGAATTAGACCATGAGAGACTTTAAATGTCAAGCTGAGGAGTTTATAGTTTATCCTAGAGGCAATTGGGAGCCATTAGCATTTGCACAGGCCTGTGACACAGTCAGAGGTCCTTTAGCAAGGTCTTCAGTAGCTGCGTGGAGGATGGATCCTAAAGCACAGGCACAAGGAGCTAAGAATTCAGGTAGGAGGATATTGCGATATGTCTTGACTTGGGTGGTGCCATATAGGTAAGGAGTTGGGGTCATATCTGAGAGATGCATGAAGGGGAGGGAAAATCAAAGGATTGACAACATTACATGCCACAGCTGTAATACATACTGCTTGCTTTGAATAGCCACAGTCATGTTGACATGCAAAATTCTGGGTTACATAGAAAAATAGTCATAAATCACAAATCAACCAGGACATTGACATTTGGTCCTAGAGGGCTCTAAGGAAGCATGTTCATAATTCTCTGCTAACCAGAGGGATGCAACAAGTAAAAATAGCATTTTTATATACTGCTTGGTAAGATTTTGCTTTATTAAATTGACTAACGAGGTAATTTTCTGGGCCTAGCCCATTTGTGGAAGATCCACTATGAATCTGAACAGAAAATAGCAGTAATTTCCTAAATACAGCCAAGTCAATCGTATCTGTTGTGCACAAACAGAAAGACTCCTGGGTTGCAGTACGTGGCCTGCTATGTAATCATCCTGGCTGAATAGCCCGAGATACTTTGTTTTGAAGGGGGTGCAGAAATCCTGCAGGTTTAATTGCCAATAAATCAGCATGACCTCCACTCCCTGGCAGGCCTTTTTCACAATGATCTTTTCAACCAGAAAATGAAGAGACTGAGTTTACAGTGTGTTCATACTGCCTATGGTAAGATAACAGCCATAACCCATGCAGTTCCCCCCATTAGAAGCCATACTAGATAATAAAGGACTATATTAATGACATGTTCTGTTTGCTTTGGGGTTATTTTCCATTCCTATTATAGCTATTTCTTTTTGTTGTTATGGAGAAAGTAGTACTTTTTTTTAAAAGCAATCCTCTTAGCATTGGTTAGTTCAGTATTTCTCCAACACTTGAGATCTCATTTCCCAGTTAATTCTCATAAATTTGTATTTAAAATAGTCTCCATTGTTCTCAAAAAGCTATTAGAAAGCTTTGGATGTTGCTTATTGTTGTATTTATGATTTGTTAAGAAATATTGTCTGCTTTTAATTCATAGTTCAAGTTCATTTCTATGACTAATAAGCCATTTAATACTTATCTATAGTAGGGTGCCTTTCAAATGTTGTACATTTGTACAAATGTTCAATTTGTGCATTGTATTTGTTACATATTTACCTTTCACTTCGATAATTTACCCTTCCCCATGCCCTTCATCTTTGCAGAAGTGGAGAGGCTATGGGTATGGAACTCTACATGTAATGTCAGTCTTTTTTCGGTGTGTTGCATAGTTTCACTGAACTGTTTTTTCTCTCTCCTTTGATATGTGGGGCAGGGGGGCGGTTGGCCTGGGAAAGTGTAGAAAAAGGATATATTGGAAAATTTAAATCATGGTAAAACAAAAGGGAATGTATACAAATAGTCATATATTTATATATATACACAAACATAGCATTAAAATATTCTTCCCTTAAATGATTTGTTTCAAAATGACAATCGATTCTTATATATTTTTATACTAGATTTTTATTTGTTGGGAAATTTAAGCAAAGGTATAACTAAGGTGGAGTAAAAGAGCTTTGGCCCAGATTATCACCATTTAAATTATACTGACAACATTAGAAGCCCAGCACATAGTAGAAAAAAACAGCTGAGTTTAGCATGTAGTCCACAAGAATAATTAGTTAAAAATGGGAAGTTACCAGATGGTAGACTTTTTGCTGTGTTCCAAATCCTTCTCTCTAAGCAGAGGTCTCTCTATAGTGACCTCCTGGTGTCCCAACATCTTCCAACACCCTCCCATCCTGAAATTGATTTTCTCTTAACACAATTACATGTTCAAACAATTTTTTTTAATTTTTAAAAATGTTTTGAGTTCTAAATTCTATCTTTCTCCCTTCATCTCTCCCAGAGATGGTAAACAATCAGATATAGGTTATACATGTGCAATCATGCAAAACATTTTCATATTAATCATTTTATATAAGAACACTCAGATAAAAGCAAAAGAATGAAAAAAATGAAAGATAGCATGCTTCAGTCTGTATTCAAACAATATCAGTTTTTTGTCTGGAGGCAGAGAGTATACTTCATCATTAGTCCTTTGGGATTATCTTGGATCATTGTATTGCTGAGAATAGCCAAGTCATTCACAATTCATCTAACAGTATTGCTGTTAGTATAACAATGTTCTTCTGGTTCTGCTCACTTCACTTTGCATCAGTTCATGTAAGTCTGCTTGTCACTTTTTTGTGAATAGTATTTTATTTTTTCCAATTATGTGTAAAGATAGTTTTCAACATTCTTTTTTTATAGGATTTTGAGTTCCAAATTTTTTTCCCTCCTTCCCCATTTTCCAAGACAGCAAACAATCTGATAGAGGTTATATATATATGCAATAATGTTAAATGTATTTCCTCATTAGTCATGTTGTGAAAGAACACTCAGAGCAATAGGGAAAACCACAAGTAAAGAAAAAAACCAAAAAAGTGAAAAAAGTATGCTTCCATGTGCATTCAAACTCCATTGTTCTTTCTTTGGATGTGGATAGCATTCTCCATCGTGAGTCTTTTGGAATTGTCTTAGATCATTGTATTGCTGAGAAGAGTTAAAGTCTATCATACTTTATCATCACACAATGTTGCTGTTACTGTGTATAATGTTCTCCTGGTTCTGTTCACTTCCCTTTGCATCAGATCGTATAAATTTTTCCAGGTTTTTCTGAAATCTACTTGCTCATCATTTCTTATAGCACAATAGTATTCCATTATATTCATATACCACAACTTGTTCAGCCATTCCCCAATTGATGGGCATCTCCTCAATTTCCAATTCTTTGACACTACAAAATGAGTTGCTATAAATATTATTGTGCATGTAAGTCCATTCCCCCACCTTTTAAAAATATATATCTTTGGGATATACACCTAGCAGTCATGTTGCTGGGTCAGAGGGCATGTGCAGTTTTATAACCCTTTGAGCATAGTTCCAAATTGCTCTACAGAATGGTTAGATCAGTTCACAACTCCACCAACAGTGCATTAGTGTCCCAGTTTTCCCACATCCCCACCAACTTTCATCATTTTCCTTTTTTGTCCTATTAGCCAATATAATAAATGTTATGTTGTATAGAATTTAATTTTTATTTAATTTGCTTTGTTCTAATTTGCATTTCTCTAATCAATAGTGATTTAGAGCATTTTCTCATATGACTTATAGATAGCTTTGATTTCTTTGTCTGAAAACTACCTGTTCATATCCTTTGATCATTTATCAATTGGGGAATGACTTGTATTTTTATAAATTTGATTGAATTCTCTCTATATTGGAGAAATGAGACCTTTATCAGAGATACTTGTTGCAAAAAATTTTCCCCAGTTTTCTGATTTAAGTTGCATTGGTTTTGTTTGTATAAGAATTTTTAAATTTTATATAATCAAAATTATTATATTTTGTAATGCTCTATGTATTTTCTTTGTTCCTAAATTCCTTCTTTATCCATAGAGCTGATAGATAAACCATTCCATGCTCTCCTAATTTGTTTATGGTATCACCCTTTATATATAAACCATAAATTCATTTTGACCTTTTCTTGGTATATGGTATGAAAACTCTCATTTTTTAAAATGCTTTCTTTGGTGTAAAAATTGCTAGTTAAGACTCTGAGAAAGGTGACATTTCTGAGCTGTGTTGTAATGACAAGAGGGATGATTTGGAGACAGAAAATCTTAGTTTGAATCTCTCCTCTGCTGGTTATTAACTATGTGATCTTCAGTCTTTTGACCTCTTAGAGACTATTTTCTCATCTATAAAATGAGGGAATTAGAAGAGATCAGGTGTTCTTAAAGTAGGATCGCTGAGTTTGTTTTTTTAAAAACTTGTTTATTTTCAGTTTTCAACATTTACTTCCACATAATTTTGAATTTCAAATTTTCTTCCTCCCCAGGACAGTGTGTATTCTGATTACCTTTTCCTCTGATCTGCCCTCCCTTCTATCACCCCCCTCCCCATTTCCTTCCCTTCTATTTTCCTGTAGGACCATATAGATTTCTATATCCCATTGCCTGTGTATTTTATTTCCTAGTTTCATATAAAAGCAACCTCTAATCATTTTTAAAGCTCTGAGTTCCATATTCTTTCCCTTCCTCCCTCCCCATCCACCCTCACTGAGAAGGCAAGAAATTCAATATAGGTTATACATGTGTAGTCATGCAAAACACTTCCATAGCAGTCATGTTATGAAAGACTAACTATATTTCCTTCTATCCTGTTCCACCCTCTATTTATTGTGTTCTCTCCTTTGACCTTTCCCTCTACTAAAATGTTTCTTCTAATTACACTTTCCCCCAATCTGCAGTCCCTTCTATTAACTTCCTCCTTCTCCTCTGATGCCTTTCCCCCACTGCTTTCCTGTAGGATAAGATAAATTTCCATACCCAATTGAGTGTGTATGTTATTCCTTTCTGAAACCAAATCTGATGAAAGAAAGGCTCACTTATTCCCTCTCACTTCCCCTTCTTCCCCTCCATTGTAAAAGCTCTTTCTTGCCTCTTTTATGTGAGATGATTTACTGCATTCTGCCTCTCCCTTTCTCTTTCTCCTAGTACATTCCTCCCAACACTTAATTTTCTTTTTTAGATATCCCTTCATATTCAACTCATCCTATGTCCTCTGTCTCTATCTCTCTGTGTCTCTTTATATATACA
>JAQQSK010001141.1:0-168425 GCA_028658325.1 Potorous gilbertii
TTGAGATATAGAGGCCTTGACTCCTATGTCTTTACCTGATGGTAAGCATTCTTCTTCCTCATCAGAAAGGAAGGGGGGTATCATCTGTTTCCCAAGAAAGTAACCTTCTATGGTCTTATTTTTTTTCCCTTTTCTGGGCATTTTCCCAGCCAGTTACTTGACTTCTGAGATTCCTCTCCACCCCCCGTCTAGATCCACTCAGCTAGTGCTTGGGGTCTGAGATTCTAATGTTGCTCCTCAGCCTCAGGGCTTTCAGCGGCAGGCCTGGCTGCTATTCAATGGGAGCTTAAGTTCTGGTGCTCAGGTGGGGCCAGGGGCATCTCCCAGGCTCGGTTCCCTCAGGGGGTTTATGCAGAGACCTTCCGTAATGGACCCGAGGTCCTGCCGAGCTTCTGCCTGCTCTGGGAGCCTCTGGCTGCCTGCTGCCTCCTGAGGGGGCCCGAGTCATGGAGACACCCCACTCCCCTCTCAGCTCGTCCAGATGTCTCTCTCACTGACCTGTGCATCTGTGGGTGGAGGGACCTTCATGGCCACTGGAGATTCCATCCCTGAAGCCTGCTCGGATCTGCTGGATCTGTTCCTCTCTGTGCCACACGGCGAGGGCAGGGCTGGGCTCTGCTCCCTTCTGGTGCCCGATGGACCTTTGGGGTCGGTTTTTCAGGGCTCTCTGGAACAGAAATCTCCTTCACTGTGTTGCTACGCAGCTTCCACGGTTCCAGAATTTGTTGGAAGTTCTTTTTAGAGGAAATCCATGGGCTGTGGGTTTGGAGCTAGCATATGTGAGTCTTTCTACTCCACCATCTTGGCTCCTCCCGAAAACGTTTCACATTATAATGCTATGTTTCATACTCACTCTCCCACCTCCTGCTCATAATGAGTTCATTAATGACCTGGAACGCTACATTTTAGACATAGACATGCTTACAGGATGCAAGGCAGCATAGCCAGACCAGGTACTATGTTCATGTGTGATACTTAGAGTTCTACAAGAAATGATGAGTGCAATTACTGAGCCCTCCCTACTCAATAAACTCCAGGAGCTTCTTTTTGCTTCTAGGAGCAAATACAAAATGCTCTCTTTGGCATTCAAAGTCCTTCATAACCTTCCTATCTTCTTACTTCCCAGTGCATACTCTTCAATCCTGGCAGACACTGGCCTCCTTGCTGTTCCATAAACAAGATACTCCTTCTCTTTGTTCAGGACATTTTCTCTGGCTGTCCCAATTCCTGGAATGCTCTCCCTCCTGCACTCCAACTACTCCTCCTTACTTTCTTTAAGTCCCAACTAAAATCCCACTTCCTACAGAAGGCCTTCCCTAACCCCTCAGTTTCACTGCTTTCCCTCTTTTGATCATTTCCTATTTTTCCTGTAGTTTGCATATATTTGCATGTTGCCACCCCCAATGGAATGTGAGCTCCTTGGGGGCAGGGACTGACTTTTGACCCTTTTTTGTACCTCCAGCACTTAGCACAGTGCCTGGCACATAATGGGTTAGGTGCTCAATCAATGTTTTTTGAATGAATGAATGACTCCATTTGAGTATTTCTCTACTGTTATCAAAAGTGTGCAGATGTGTATATTGTCCTCACAGAGGGAAGACAATTCACAACTTCTGATTGGTTCCCAGAGACTGTGGCTGCCCCCAATATGCTTGCCTCTCTGGGACAAAGAAGGATATATTCATTCCAGTTGTCACTCTTTGGTACTGGTCTAGAAAACAAAGACTGCACATGGCACAAACAGACTCTGTGTCCATTCAGCTCAAGTCAGGCAGCATTCTTGGGCAAACTTCCTGAACACTAATATGCTGTGCAAATTGAAGGCAGAAAGAATCCCATAGGACCTAGGCTAGGCAGTGAGAGGCCAGAATCTAGCCTTCCATTCAGAAAAGGGAGAGTTTCTGGACCATGCAAGGCTAAGTCTCCTTGTAGGTAGAGTTCACAAGTTCAAGAATTTGGAGACCCAGTCATCCAGAGAGAAGAGATTTCCTGAACCAAGTTCTTCCTGGAAAAAAGAATACTTAAAAAGCCTTGACCAAAATTAAGATGAACCATCACTGGGGGAAATGAGGGGCCTGGGTCCTGCCATTACCACCATCCCTGCTACCATGGAGAAGGTTTGGGAACATGCAGGTCTAATGGAAAGGGGTATTGTTAGTTCAGTAATCTCAAAATCTGATTGTCTTCCAAAGGGACTTTATGGGTTACTTGAGTGATTTATAAATTTTCTCTATGTGCTCATGAGCTCTTGCAAATCCTTTGAGTGCCTTGTGTGTTTTCTTTCTCTTTATATGCTCATGTAAGTCCTTTGCATCTTCTTGATTTTATGTGCAAGGCAATAAAGGTTGTCTCATACCCATATTACTATCTTGAATTTCTGTAGAGGAACTAGGTAAGCTTTTACTTGCATTTTGGAACATCCATACACAAACTGTGATGACCAGGCTACATTTGGAGGTTTTCCTAGAATAAATTCCAGATGTGGGCATAATAAACCATCTTGGGTGACCCCCCAATATTGGATCCAATGTGCATGAGTCCAGAGTCTTGGCAGAGGACCTGAGTCAGAGGTTTCATTGGCCAAAACAAGATTCTCTTGGATTTAATAAGCACCTATATGACTATTGTAGCATAAAGTGTTGGGAGTCAGATGCCCAAAAGTCTAATCCCAGTTCTGCCAATAATAAGTTCCATAATTTTGCACAAGTTATTTGGTCCCTCCAGGCCTCATTTCTGTCATATGTCAAATAAGATTAATACAGGCCCTATAAGAATAAGTGATACAATGTATATGAATGAATTTTAACTAAAATATGATACAAATGTGAAATAGTATTATTATTAATGAATGGCAATGATTTTTAACTGTTCTGTTTATGTTAGGACAGTGTCATCTTTGCCACACCACCTTTGATCCATCATCGTGTTGTAGAGATCACTCTGAGCTCATGGGGGGGCCAATGGAATAGAATAAAATCACAAAATGTCAGGGCTACAAGAGACTTTAGAAACTCTATAGTGCAAGTGAGGAAACTGAAAACTGAGGTTAATAGACTTACTTAAGATCAACAGTCTTCACTAATCATCACTAATAAATGACCAGGCTAAGATTTAAACCCAAGTTTAATTCCAGGTTCATTGTTCTTTCACTATGTCATGAAAGACTTTCAATCTGGGTATTGGACTAGGTAATACATCTGTGATCAGAGAACTAACCTAGCTCATTTGAGAGAGGTTCATAAGAAGACTAAGCCCTCAGATGATCTAGTCACTTTAGGCTTTTTCATCCAAGAAGGAGATGAGCATATTGACAGAAATAACCCAAATGATTGGAGAATCCTTAAGTGTAGTTATGTACTAAGTGTAACTGTGAACTAAAGAAAATACATAGGACATATAGGCATGGTTTCATTCTTTGTGTTTGTATTCCTAGTATCTAACACAGTGCCAGGCACATATCAGGTAGTTAGTGAATGCTTATCAATTTATTGACAACCAAGACTTGACTTCTAATCTGTTACGGTCAATGTCATGGATCTGCGTGGCTCTTACTTTTCCTCCCATAAGACACTCCATTTTTTAGTCTTGGGCATTTTCCTTGACTCTGCCTAGAATTCCCTCCCATCTCATACCTGTCTTTTGACTTCCCTGGCTTTCTGCAAGCTTCAGCTAAAATCCCAGTCCTTCTTAATGTTAATATCTTCTCTCTGAGATTATCTCCCATTTATCTTGTATATATTTTATTAGGAGGCAACTATTTGTATAGTATCTTCCCTTATTTGATTGTAAGTTCCTTGAAGGCAAGGATTGATTTTTCCTTTTCCCAGTACCTGGAACATATTAGGCATTTTGAAAATGCTTGTTGACTTGATTCAATTGGTCCTTTTGAAATTTGGAACTCTTTTGTTTTGTTCTTGAATTTAATAAAGCATTATACATAAAGAAGGGAGGAATAGTCCTGATTGAATTTCATGACACAGTATATCCTGGAATCAGGAAGAAAGGGACCAAGGTGGCTATGTTAATGCCTGGCATCAGAATTCCATATGTATTCTAACCATATTCTTTGCTTTAATATTAATAAGTTTAAGACCATGTAAATTTCAACATAATGTAAGTCCCTTGAGGTCAGGAAATATTTGACTTTTTATCTATTTCTCTATATTTTATAGATGAGGAAACTGAGTCTGTTAGGTGAATTGCCCAGAGCCACACAACTAATTAGTATCGGAGACAGAAGATGCCTAGAGGGGATGATGCCAAATCCAAAGGAATGAATTTCTAATAATAGACTGGGGAAGATGTTTGAGAGCAAGGATGAGGTGGGGCATCCTTTTCTCAACAGGATGGATGCCAAGCTCATTTTGAATCATACCATGTGGGCAAGCACCTATTCTCCCTACATATAATGCTAGCCCCTTGCTTTGTTCCTTTTTGAATGCTCCTAATGTGCTGACTCAAAAACCCCAGCTCTTTGGTTGTTGGTGTTTCCATCAATCACTGCCAGGGTTTCCTGTATCCCCTCTTTGAGAGGCAATCTGCTCAAGTGATGGTGGGTGGAAGACGACAGCTAAATATAGAATTATTGGAAATACTGTACCTGGTATCCAAATGCTTTCCAGCCAATTAGAACGAAGTTTCCTATTGGGTCATCCATCTCCAGCTGTGTGGCTGGGCCAGCAGCCCCTCAAGCCCAGCCTTCTACTACCATTAGAGCTCTTCTACACATCCATTCATCACTTATGTGCCTTTCACTCACCACCAGGGGAAGCAAGAATTGCCTTCTGATCTACAATAAACCAGGTCAAAGAATATTCACAAAATTAGAGCCCTTGGAGGAGGGAATAGAAGAAAGGGGGTTGGGGGTGGGGGTTTGAAGGATAGTTTTTGCCTCCAGGAGCTAAATATGCTTCAGCAGCAAAAACAACTCTCTTGATCAAGGATAGCATTTTACTGCTGTAAATCAGCAGCTTCCTCCAGCCCCACAGAATTTATGCCTTCCAGGAAGAGAATAATACGAGGAATTGAATCAGGATAAACCATGGTACCCAACCTGGCTCCTTTCCATCTTGGGGATTTGGATTTTTGGGTGTTTACATGGAGCATCATTATAACAACCTCTTTCCCCAGTACTGGCTTTCTATTGTGTCCAGGAAAAATCATGGGTGCAAAACCTTGGGGAATTACTTTCGCTCTGCCTAGGGTGACAGAAGCATTCCAAAGCACCCTGTCAACGTTTCCATATCTCCGATCAAGGCCCTGCAAGCAGAATGATGTGACTTCTGCGGTGTCAGAAAAGCTTATTCCCAGAAGGAAAAATATCTCCCCATTACCATGTCCCCATATTGTACCATTAGAAAGTTATTCCTTTGGGTCTAGATAGTCTCCTATTGAAATGCAAACACTATTTGGAAGGCATCATTCATTCTCATTAACAACTTGACTTCTTCTCCTTAGCCCCCCGGATGATATATCTAGAAGCAAAGAAAAGTTACTGAGAGGCATATTTCTGCTGCATACAAGGGAAAAACAATACTAATCAATAGAACTGTTCAAAAATGAAATGGGCTGCCTCAGAGTTAGAGAGGTAGTGCGGGTAGGGGGCAGAGTTTGGAGGAAGATTTGTAAAGGGAGAAAGAAAAGAGTTTGATGAGCACTGGACTGGAAATCAGGACTCCTAGATTCAAATACTACCTCTGACACTTAACTGTATTTGTGGCTACAGGCAATTCACTTGATCTCATTGATGGTCAGTTTACTGGTCTGTAAAAGAGGCATTAAAATACTTGTACTACTTCACAGTGGAAATAATGGTAGCTAGCAGTTTTGGAGAACTTAAATGTTCACTGCATGTTTTACAAATACCTCATTTGATCTTGCAACAACTTTGGGAGTAGGTGATATTATCCCCATCTTAGTGATAAAGTGAAGTTGAGGGAGGTTAAGTGACTAGTAAGTGTCTGAAGCTAGATTTGAACTCAGGTCTCCCTGATTCCACGTGAAACTGGCTATCTACAATGCCAGCTTCTAGTTGCGAGAAAAACACACTAAGCCTGCTTAGGGCTTTGAATAGGGTGCTGGACATAGAATCAAAAAGACTAGAATTCCAAACTAGCTTTGAAAATTGTCTAGATGTATGACTTTGGACTGGTCATGAAAACTCTCTCCACCTCAGTTTCCTCATTTGTAAAAAGGGCTAATAATAGCCCCTACTTCCCAGGGCTGTTGTGAGAATCAAATGAGATAGTTATTTTGCAAATGTTAAAGCACCACATAAATTCTAACTAGCTATTAAGGCTGTATAGTCTTTTTCATGTACTTGCTATCATGATAAAGAGTTCCCAACAGCCAATCAGCAATCAATCAGCAAGTGTTTATTAAGCACCTTCTCTGATGCATTTAGAAAAAGAGATACCCTGAAAGGGGGAGAGGTGTGCTAAGAGAGTAACTAGGAAGGCACTGAAAGCTAAAACTGCCCCTTGCATACTTCGGCTAACAGCTCCCCCTGACCCTCAGGATTTTAACCTGTCCCTGCTTTCATAACAGAGTTAATTTAAGTCACACAAAGCCAGCCCTGTCACACTCCAAGCAAATAGTAAACAGGATAAGTTATCTGCTGAACAGTTCATTTTCCAAAACTAACAAGGATCATATCCTTACTATCTTGCCCATCTTCCCTTATCACCAACATCCAGGCAGCCTCCCCTGATCCCTCAGAAGGAACATCTCTAGCCAGGCTTCAGGCAAAGCTCCTGCTTGGGGAAGAATGTTCCTGTTTTTAGGTAGTGGCTCCCAGGACCCTGGCAAAGCAAAAAAAAAACATACTTTTCTTTGTACCCCTAACATTTAGCACAGCACCTGCACATAGTTGGTGCTTCACAAATGTGTATTGACTTGTCTCAGGTGGGAGAGGGATGAGGAAGGAAGAAGAGAGAGGATCAGAGTTACATCTAGCAATTCTGGTTCCTGGGGGCAAGCACCATAAAATGTCTCAGGTTAAATATCCCCGAGGAAATCCTAAAATCATTTTTAAATGATTTTAAAAGACAAAAATAGCAAAGAAGGAAGACTCAGACCTCAAAACCCAAAGTCCTATTCACAGAAAGACTCCAGGATTATCACTCCATGGGACTGGGAGATAAACAGAGGCCTTAAGAAACTATAAGGGCACTGCTGGAGATGCAATGAGCAGGTAGGGAAGGAGCTAAACTGAAGAAAAGGCTGAAGAAAAAGAAAAAATACGTGATCTGATCACTTCCTATTTCAACTTATCTTTTTTGTTGTTGTGTAGGTACTAAGCTCAGTTGTCTCTACCTGTTGAAGAAATAGAAGTGCCATCAGCATCCCCTGAATTTCAGTGTCCTCAGATAAAGCTTCAATTACTATGGTCTAATTACAGCTTTGGTGAGAATGATGGAGGACCCAGCATGCAAAACAACCTTCTTCTATGCAGTTCTTACAAACCTTTTCATCCCTCCCCAAATGCCCCTTAACTCCCCCTTTCCCCACTCTCTCAGCTGAAAACCCTACCTTGAGGCCATTGACCATGAACCTCCTCTTCTCCCCTCTTCCTCATCTCCTATCATTCAAATGCCTTCTGCCACTCTCTTGTCCCATGTCTCACATGATGAAGTGACCTTTCTCCTCACCAAGGCTAGTTTCTCTACTTGTTCCAGTGATCCCATTCCATCCCATCTCCTCCAGCAGATTGCCTCTCTGTCATCCCTGCTCTCTCCCTTGCTTACAGTCTCTCCCTCTCCATGGGTTCATTTCCTACTGCCTGCAAATGTGTCCATGTCTCTCCTATCCTGGAAAAAAAAGCCCTTATTTGATCCATCCCTGCTATCTTCCTATTTCTCTTCTGCCCTTTGTAGCTAAACCCCTTGAAAAGGAAGTCTACAATAGTTTTCCATTTTCTCTCCTCTCATTCTCTTCTTAACCCCTTACTATCTGGCTTCTGACCTTTTCATTGTTGTGGTTTCATGAAATGTTGTGGCTGAACCATCTTAAAAGAATTTGGAGTCAGACCACCTCTGATCCAAGTATAGGGATTTTTTGAGATTGATGCCTCTCGTGAAGCAGGCTAAATTCCAAGAGGAACCAGTAACTTCAGAGAAAGTAAGATGGATTTTTATAGGGTAAAGATGCAATTACATAACAGAAACTATGAAAATTAAAAAGGCAGGAGGTATTTGTTAAGGAATTATGTCATAGGGGAGGAGTCCCAGACACAGGGGAACTGTGCTTGCAAACAGAAAAACCCATTGGGGGTATGTATGTTATAAGTCTCTCTACCATCTTAAATTCACTTAAAACACAGCTTTTGCCATTACTTCATTGGTGCTTACTTAGGGAAAGTCCCTTCTATTGTTTAGGGGCTTACATGCTGCTCAAGCATCTTGGTGATGCTGCTTTCTGACTGGCTGAGTATAATGGTCCTCTCAGACTAAATAGATGTGGTTATGCTTAAGTGCATGGACACATCTGCTGTTTCTATGGGAAATATGAGGACTGGGTCTGGGGACAGTGGCTAGCTAGAAGCAGTGACTAGGATCCCATCACATGGACATGCTTGCTGTTTCTTTATGAGAAATATGAGTTCATGGACACATCTGTTGTTCTAGAGAGCAGTGAGGGATATGTGAATAAGTTAGGATATTGAGTTGGGGTGAGGTGAGTGGCCAGGTAGAGACGGTGGACCTGCTGTTCAGTGGGGCTTACACAGAAGTTAGAATGTTAGAGCTGGGAGCAGGTTTACCAGGATTCTATCATCATTCTATTGAAATTGCACTCTCCAAAGTTATCTCTTAGTTGCTAAATCCAACGTCCTTCTCTTGACTTTCATCATCCTAGCCCTCTCTGCAGACTTTGACACTACAGATCACTCTCTCCCCCTTGATACTCCTCTTCTCTCTAAGTTTTCAGGACACCACTATCTCTTGGTTTTCCTATCTGACAGCTCTTCCTCTGTCTCCTTTGCTGGAAGCTCCAGATCCGGGTTCTGTCCCAGCTCCTCTTCTCTTCTACCTCTATATTACTTCATTTGGTCATCCCATCAGCCTCCACCAATCTAATTGCTATCTTTATGCTAACGATTCTCAAATCTACCTTTCCTGTCCCAGTCTCTCTCCTGACCTCTAATCTCACATCTCCAACTGCCTTTCAGATATCTCAAAATAAACTCAATATCTCCAAAACGGAACTTATTGTTCTGTTATTGTCCCCTTAAACTTACCTTCCCTATTACTGTAAAGGGCAACACTATCCCCCCTCAAAATACAACCTAGGAATCATCCTGGATTCCTCACTATCTCTCCCTCCCTCCCCCCCAACTCCCTTATACAAACTCTAGCCAAGGCCTGTTGATTTCATCTTTAGAACATCTCTTGAATACACCCCTTCCTCTCCTTTGACACTTTGCCCTCTTTCTCCCCCCACCTCCCTGCAGGTCTTCATCATTTCGTGCCTTGATCACTACAATAATCTGCTGGTAGGTCTGCCTGCCTCAGGTCTCTCCCCACTCCAATCCATTTGCCATTTAGCCACTAAGAGGCAAGTCTAATCATGTCACCCCACACACACGCACAAGAGCAAATTCAAAATGCTCTGTTTGATATTCAACACCTGTCATAACCTAGCCCCCTCCTATCTTTCCAGCTTTCTCACACCTTGCTCTACACAGAGTGTGCTTCAATTCAGCCACATTGAACTTCTGCTGCTCACAAACAAGACTTTTAGTCTTGGCTCCAGGCATTCTCTCTGACTCTTCCCCCATACCTGAAATGCTGTCCTTCCTCTGCTCCAACAACTGACCTCTCTAGCTTCCTTTAAATCCCATCTAAACTCCTTCAAGAAGCTTTCCCAACCCCTCTTATTCCAGTCACATCTCTCTGATAGTTACTTCCTATTTAGCCTGTTTGCTTTATATATATTTGTTTGTATATCTCCCCCATCAGATTGTGAGCTCCTTAAGAGCAGGGACTACCTTTTGACTCTTTAAATCCCAGGTGCTTAACTATGTATCTGGCACATAGTAGTCACTTAATAAATGTTTACTGCATTTAATTCAATTGAACACTATAGAAGCTGGGGAAAGATGCACAATGAAGTTAGAGATAGCCTCTACACCAGGGGGAATCTAGAGAGAGGGGATTTCTCGTTGGTTAAAGAAAACCTGACCTCAACTCTTAGGGATCTAAACCTAAGAAAGAAGAGAAGACAGATTTTAATGACTTGGTAAATCTACCATCTCATACACATGGAAATTCATTCCATAGGCACAAAATAAAATATTTATACTTTTTCATGTTGGGCTGTTTTTATCTGTGTCTAAAGAAGATATATCAAATGAGCTAGAAGCCTGCTTCTGGTTCTTGTAATATCTCAGAGTTGCCAGCATAATCCACGATTTGTCCTTCTGTTGTCTACATCTAGAGCTAGAAGGCCAATTACACCAACCCCCTCGATGACATGCTCTGGGCATTTTCATGGCTTTTCCCCATGCCTGGAATGCTCTCCCTTCCCATCACCTGGGTTCCCTGGACTCCTCCAAGTTTCAACTAAAATTTGACCTTCTTTAGGAAGCTTTTCCAAATCCCTCAATTTCAGGGACTTCCCTTTGTTGATTAATGCCAATTTTTCTTGTATATAGTTTATTTATACATGGTTATTTGTGTGATGTCTCTCCCACTAAATTGTGAGCTTCTTGAGGGACTACATTTTACCTTTCTATGTAACCCCTGCACTTAGAACAGTGTCTGGTATATAGTAAGTGTTTAATAAATGTTTATTGACTTACCTAAGGGTCAGCTAAGGGTATAAAGACCAAGGGAGATAAAATGCCATATCCAAGGTCACACAGAAGGATGCCCAAGGAAGCATCAAAGGCAGATTTGAACCCAGAGTACTGTAACTCTTGTATTCTCATTCTTGCTACACAACCGAGCATACTGCACAAATGCCCTATTTACTGTCTCATTCCAGTGCAGAAGTGACCTTAGAATCTCAAAGGATATGTCATTAAAGAGCAAATCTTAACAGGCTCTGCTAAGCTCAATACACTTTGAGTTCAGGTCCTAGTAATATACATGTGTCAGCTGTCTGAGGACCTGTCAAGGTAAATTTGGGAGCTAATCTACTAAAGGTTATGAGTGATTGGGGCCATGGTTACTCATGAGACAGTAGTAGAAGAAATACTCAGGGCAGAAAAAGAATGCATGAGAGGAAAAAATATAAAAAATCAGTGGACTCCTACAGCTCTAAGGAATTAAAAATAACCACCAACTTAAAATGGGCTGAGCTCCAAAAGCTCACTTTTAGTCAGTTATTTGGAACTCAGAATATATTTTCCCATAGAAACAATATCCAGAATGATTGTTGGGTTCCCAGCTGTCCCACAGAGACCTATTTAATCAAGAATATATCAGCATCATAGAGCTAGAAGGGACCATAGAGATAACATAGCTAAACTATATAGTACCAATGATATTATAGCTTTTCACTGTTTGAGGGAAAGAATGTGTCCCTACTGGGAACATAAGGCATAAGCCCATTCCCCCAAGTCCTAGACCATTCTCATTTCCATTCCTCCAGCACCCCAGAAGCTATGGAAGATTTTGTTTTTCTGTTTTCATATATGTATGTGATAAGTAGGAAGAGAGTAGGAAGGAGTAGGAAGAGACAGACAGTAGTGGAAGAAAATGTGACTACCACCCAGGAAAACAGAGGTCATCTGGGAAACTGGCTTCCCAAGGAAGAAGATAGGCAAGGTAGTGTGCCATTCTATGATGGAGGAAATATCAGCTTCCTTCTAGGCCCGGCTAATGTTTTAGTAGGTCTAAGTCAAGGGCCATGGAAACCGTAAATTAACAACAATACTTTACATTAATAAAGCATTTTAAAACACTTTTATATTACCCTTTTGAATCCTCCCAAAAGTCCTGTATGATAAGTGGGCAAGTATAATCTTCCCATTTTACAGGTGAGGGAACTGAGTCCCAGAGATGCTACTAGCTCACGATAATAACGATGGCAGAACCAAAACTAAACTAGGATCATAGACTTGGAGCTGGGAAGCTTAGAAATCATTTTACAAATGAGGAAACTGAGGCTAAAAGAGTTCAACTGAATTGTCCAGGGGCACCCAAGGTGTTTAAATTAGGATTCGAAGACAAGATTTCCTGACTTCTGTCCTAATACTTCAACCCTCATACAACTTGGCTTCTTTGTTCCTAATCTCAGTCTAGCATTGGTAGGGGGAGGGGACAGAGGAGGAAAGATAAGCATTTTTTAAGTTTCTACCATGTGCCAGGCACTATACTAAGAGCTTTACATATCTCATCCGATTCTCTTACAACCCTGGGAAGTAGGCGCTATAACTATCCCCATTTTACAGTTGAGGAAATTGAGGTAGAGGTTAACTGGCTTGCTCAGGATAACATAACTAAATAAGTATCTGATGTCAGATTTAAGCTCAGGTTTTCCTGACTCCAGGCCCAACATTCCAACCAATGTCAAAGAGTCATGGAGATGGAAAGAGTATCAAAGGTTAACTAACATACTCTCCTACCAGACACAGGAATCCCCTCTACAACATGGCAATCAACCATGTGGTCATTTAGTTACTTCTTGAAGACCTCAAGAAACAGAAAACTCACTACTTCATGAGGAAGACCATTTCAATACTGGACAGCTCTAACTATTGTTCCTTATATTGAGCCAAAAATCTGCCTCCCTGTGACTTCCACCCATTGATTCCAATTCTCTCGCATAGGCTTGCTATCTGTTCCAGATAGCAAGGTTTCAAATGTTTAATGGCAGCTCTCACTGCCTACCTTCCTGTAGTTCCCAAGACTTCTCCCTTCCCCAAGTTAATCACCCAGTAGCTCTTCCTGCCATGTCATGAAGTTCTGACCCCTTCATCTTGGAAGTGTTTATAAGCATCTTGAAGAGACTCCTACCTGTCATGGAAGGAAATGGGAGTGGGGAGGGAAGTAAAGGGAAATTGAGGCTATCCTTGAAGGCTTTGGCAAGTTTCACTTTAGCTCAGAGACAATCCCTACCCCACTCTCCTCAAATCCTACATGGTGAGAGGTAAAAGAACTTAAAGAGAGAATAAAAGGGGCCAGAGATGGAGGATTACTGTTATGCTACCAATTATACCCTTGGGTTATTCCTTACACATACTAAGGCATCAACATCAGAATGGCCCCAGAGAAGCTGACTCCAACAGAGATTGATCCTACAGTGGCCCTTTGCTGACCCTTCCCATCTCTGTCAATAAGGCAATCTCTACACACCAGGCAATCACTCTTCCCTAGCTCCTGGATTCTGCTTGTGCTCTCACTTAAGGCCAACCAGCCCTGAAAAATTTATTGGGAAGCCTCCCCAAACACCTCATCTAAATCATCTCCAAGAACACTGTGCAGGGCCTGCCTGGAAACAAATGGGTGTGTAATAGACTCAGAGACAAGCATCTGACTACAGTTCTCATTCCAACAGTTTCCCTCTTTGGGCAGAGAAGTGTGGCCCTGCCACCCACCGAAGACTGATTTCTAACTGCAGCAGACACCCAGGAAAATGAAACCCACAGAGAGAAACCAGGTGGTGGAACTAATGAGAACCAAGCATAGGGGCCAAAAAGTAATGTAACTCTTTAGTCTCCTCTGTTCCTTCAACTTGGGTTTCACGGGGAAATATTTGCCAGTATGATGCCAAGGATTAGTCTGTACAGGTGAAGTGCCTACTCACAGAGGAAAGCCTTTCCATCCCCAATTATCTCCCCCTCCAGACTGTTGCAGTGCCTTCAATTTCACCAAGTTTCATCTTTTTTATTTCAAATATTGCCCACTCCAGGATTTGCTTTTAAAAACAAATCACCCTGGAAGGGCTAAAATACTCAGCAGTCACATCACACTATGAGGCTGGTTATTTCCTGAAATATCTAAAGCTTGGTTTCCTTGGATTATATAGGTGGCTAAGGATCCAGCATCAATGATTTGTGCATTTTGATCCTTGTGTAAGGGGAGGAAGTACTGTGTGGCACAGGTAACTTCCCAGCAGGACATGTTCAAGTTTACTGAGCAGCAAGCTAGGCAGGAATGGAGGAGGAAAGACAGAGGGGAAGAAAGAAGAAAAAATGAAAGATGAATGTGGGGTTACATTTTTCAAGGCATAATTCTTTGACATTTTAGTTTTGCCCATGGTTCTTTCAAATGAACTTCTGGATGTTTCCTCTCTCTATTAGAGCAGGAGGAAGGGTGTGAATATTGCTAGGAAATCACCTTTGAGGAAAATGCCCTTCTTGTATTCCTGGTAGAAACTGTTGTTGTCCTAGATGTTTGAAGCATTTTTTTGAGACTATAAAACTGTAATGATAAGAATTCCGCAAAAATCACTGCCCTGGGAGGGCATCTGAATCATCACACAGAACACAGGAATGTGGACAAAGCTGTTACATAAGGCAACAAAGCAGGAAGCATTTATTGTGCTTAATATATATATATATATATATATATATATATATATATATATATATATATACATATATATATACACATATATATATACACATACTTACATATGTGTGTATATATTTATATATGTAGGTATGTACATGCCAGGCACTGTGCTAAGCTAATGTAGGGGAGAATGTTCATTTATATGTTCATTATATCAGTCAACTACTCTATTAATGTGCTGAGACCTTCCTGAACCCAGAAGTAGGACTTCAGTTTTAAAAGCAAAAATGGACCATAAATGATACAAGTTTTGAAATAGGAAAAGAAGTCAATTTATTTCTGGTGTTCTACTCCAAAGCTGACAACACTACTCCTGACCAGACTGCCTGGCCAAGAAAAGAGGTTAAACCCAAGCCTGATCCAGTAACAGCAGGTAGAGGGTTATCTAAAATAGAAACAACTTTAACCACTTCTTAGTGAATATGCTTCAGACATACCAAACAAAGCAGAGACCAAACCAGGGCAAAGTTGGAGTCTTTGTTGTTCAGCCATGTCTGACTCTTCATTCTGATTCTTTGTGGCCCCATTTGGGGTTTTCTTGACAAAGATACCAGAGTGGTTTACCATTTCCTCCACCAGTTCATTTGCTAGATGAGGAAACTGAGACAAACAAGGTTAAGGGACTTGTTCAGGGTCACAGAGCTAGTAAGTATCTGAGACCAAATTGGAACTCAGGAAGATGAGTCTTCCTGATCCCAGGCTTGGCACTCTATACCACCCAGCTACCCCAAAGTTGGAGTCTTCGAGGGAGTTAAATATAGTTTATCATGATATTTTATAGGATAATTTTATTTCTTTAATTTTAACCTAGTTCCTTCTTAGAGTCTATGTGGGTAAAACTATAAAACACTACATCAAGTTATGTTGTTGCTAGAGAGAGGAAAGGTGAGAACACAAGAATGTGTAGAACCTGTAGCCTCTGGCTTGCCCATCTGTTCCCCAGTCCCCATTCCTAGTGAGAGGTGAGAAAAAGAACTCTCTTTAGAACCATTTATTCTATACCAGGTCCACCTCTACCACCATTATACACACATAGCTTTCTTTCCTGCAGTTAAGCTTCCCCATCATCCAAGGGCTTCCTCTAATGATAGAACCATTCATCATGGGCAGCAGTTTCTGTTGATGAATAGTTACCCTGTTCCCTGAGTCAGAGGACAAGGGATATAAGATGGAAGGATGGGGAACCTATGGGGGAAGGTGAGAGAAATGTCAGAGGCTCAGCTTATAAAATATTTTCAAATCAGTCAGTTGATCACCAATGACTGTGTAATCTCTAGCTACACATTCTCTCAGGGAGAATAGCTAGAGAGGTCTGAGCAGGGACAGGAGGGAGTTCAAATTTTCATCAATCTCTACGGTCATTTGTTTGTTCCAAACATGAAGCTTCATTTTTTTAAGTCAAATTTCACTTTTTAGTCAAATTAAGTGGACGGAAGGTGGAAGGTAAGATTAATATTAATTACTAAAGGTCTCTATTTCCCTATTCCACCATCAGCTTTTATGAGACCCTATAAATGTGTCCCCCAAGACTCTGCCTTGGGACACTTTCTCTTCCTCTATCCTATTTCACTTGGTGATCTTATCAGTTCATGTGGTTTCAATGATCATCTCTATGCAGACGACTCTTAGATTTATTTTTCCAGCTCTAACCTCTCTCCTCTCCTCCAATCTCACTTCTTCAACTGTCTCAAATTGGAAGGTTTATATACCTCTTAAACTCATCATGTCTAAAACTGAACTCCTTATTCTTCCCCCAAGTACTTCCTTCTTCCTAACTTTCCTATTGTGGAATATACCACCACCTTCCCAGTCACTCAGACTTATAACCTAGGTATTACCCTGGACTCCTCATTCTTACCTCTCATATGCAATCAATTGCCAAGCCCTCTCATTTCTGCCTTCATCACTTCTCTTGTATGTGCCCCCTTCCCTCTTCTGACAGACAATACCCCCACCCTGATACATACAGGTCCTGGCCACTTCACATCTGGACTATTTCCATGGCCTGCTGGTTAGACTTCCTACCTTGAGTCTCTCACCACATCAGGCCATATTCCACTTAGCTGTCAAACTGACCTCCCTAAATTGCAAGTCTGACTATATCACACACCTCCAGTGGCTTCCTATTGCCTCCAGAATCAAATATAAAATCCTCTGACTTTTGAAACCTTCCAAGGCTTGGCCCTTTCCTGTCTTTCCAGTTTTCTTGCACATTATTCCTCTCCACATCCCCTACAATCCAATGACATCAGTCTCCATAATGTTCTTAGTTAGACACATCATCACCACCATTTCTAGACTCATTTACTGTGCCTCGTGCCTAGAACTCCCTCTCTCTGTCCTCCTCTCTGCCTCCTGGCTTCCTTGACTTTCTCCAAGTCTCACCTAAAGTCCCACCTTCTGCAAGAAGTTCCCTTTAATGTTAGTGACTTCTCTCTGTGGATGAACTGAAATTTATCTTGATAATTTCTTGCTTGTGTCTCTCCCATTAGACTGTAGGCAGAGTCTTTTTGCTCCTTGTATCCCTGGCACTACAAAAGTGTATGGAACATAGTATGCACTTATAAATATTAGTTGATTGATTAAACAATTCCATAAATTTCGAAGACACTTACTAAATATCTACTTTATTCAGAGTACATCTTCAGCACTGGGGTAGATTCTAGGGGAAAGAAGATATAATTTTTGCCCTCAAGAAGCTGAGAATCTAGCAGGAAAAATAAAGTAAATATATAATCATAACAAAAACTAGAAAGATTGGTGAGTACTTACCTAATCCTTTCCTGTGCCATTTTGTAGGAGAATATTTTTAAAGGAATTGATAAATAAAAACCGTAGACCTGGACTTTAAGCTTTAGGAGTACTTGACCAAGTTCAAACTGGGGGACTGGTGTCTCTAGTCATATAGCTTTGGCCCATTTTGTTCTCACCAAGAGTTTTCTCCTGGAACCTCAGAATACAGTTTGATTATAGCTCATGTCAGTCTCTGAACAGGTAAGAATGAGAGGATTCCCAGTTCTTGTGCAAGTATTCAACGTAACAATGCATATTATGCACAGAATAGCCTTTATTTTTCCCCACAGAAAATACAGGAAATATAAAAAGGATTCACAGCAACCCATAAAAAAGAGATGCAATTCTCTTTCTACTCCAATGACTACAACCTTCCCACCAGTATCTTACATAGTCCCTCAGACTCATAGCACCATCCTGTGGATTGGACTCCTCTGATAAGGGAACTTTATTTGGCCTTGCTAGAGAGACAATCCTCTGACATTTTAAAGAGTCTCGTTTCTACCTTAGGGATAATACAATCCTCCATCCTTATGACACAATCCTAAAGGTTTAGCCTCCCCTCAAATGTAAAATGAAATTAGGGTTGTTAGGAAAGCAAACCCTTCACATTTGAACCTACACTGTCAGAATTATTCACAATTGTAGTGAAAGTCCAGGTTTTTGCTTCCTGTTATCATGGTTTAATCCCTTATTACTTCTCCAGAAATGCTGCCATGAATACAATTCTCTTCCCTCCTAGGGGCTAGCATTGCCCAGAAATTTCCCTTCTCACTTCAGAAGAATGGGTCCTGACTTCTGGGTCATGTGAGCAATAAAATAACAGACTAAATTCCTTCTCTCCTGATGACCTTTCAAACCTCTCCAAAACAAAAATTATGCATCAAAAATGAATCTACAGCTTGGTTTGTCTAGGAAACCTCAAATCCAAAGAAGGTTGAAAAGAAAAAAACTCAGGAACTGATGTTCACTGACCCTGACCTCACTCAACACCTGTGCCCCTCCTCCTATGCTACTGACAACTACATTAGCAGACATGTGTATGCAACATGGATGCAACATGTGTATGTTCGTCCTTCATTGTCAAGGAAGACCATGCTATCACAGAAATAGTGACTTGACTTGCACTGGATTTGTTTTGAGAGAGTAAAGGCTGTGCAGGTCACCAGCCTCATTTCTCCTCCAGAGCCATCTCAATCCAGTGACTAGATATTCATCAGGATGACTGGAAATGACCCAGGATGAGGTAATTGGGTTAAGGGACTTACCTAAGGTCACACAGCTAGTGAGTGTCAACTGTCTGAGGTGAGATTTGAACTCATGTCCTCCTGACTCCCATACTGGTGCTCTATACCTTATGTAGGTAGAAACCATCAGATACAACAACTGATGGTTTAATTTAGAGGGATGCTTGGTAACTCGGAATGCTGACATTTCTGGCAGAGGTTTGGGGCTCAACAATTCAGTGAGTCATTGTCTAATGAGGTCTAGACTATGATATCTCAAAGGGAAGAGTGGTGTGACCAGCTTGGCTAGCCAGTCTCCCTAACATGGTCCTCCTTTTCTAGGATACAACATAGATTTACATCAAAAACGTATCTCCATACCTGGGCACCTTCCCTCTTTTCAGTGTCTTAAAGACCCTGGCTCCAGGCTGCAGAAGCTTGCTCAGGACTTGGCAGCTAGCTTGACCACAGCCATTTAGAAGCACAAGCCTGGCAGGACTGCAACCTAGTGTTACAGAAAATACAGAAAACTGCCAGTGTCAGGTCAAAGAACAAAAGAACAGAGGGAGTGGGTGAGATCACCAGGTCAGGATACTGTGCAGTTTTGTACCAAGCCTGAGAAAAGAGCACAGCATCCAGCTGGGGCCAGTACTGACCATTCAAACAGTTGGAGCAAAGACCTACCCTGGGAATTTGCACAGTGTGGGACAGAACTGAGACACTTTGAGATCTGACCCCCAAATTATCCACAATCAGAGGGCAGGGAGTCAAGAAGTAAATAAAGAAAATTAGGAGAGAATAAAGGACTGAAAATGTCAGACATTCCAGGAAGAAGAAATTTTAACTATTTCAAGCATAGATACATTAACAGGGAAAACAGTAACTGAATGACCTCCAGATGTAGTAAATTAGTTCAGGCACCTATGAGTAAATATTGCAAAAAAAGCCGGCGGGGGGAGGGGGGGGGAATTATACAGCACTTAATGATACAGAAGTCTCTGTGGAATTTGAGGAGAGCACAAAATGACAACATGCCATTCCTTGGTGGTTTAAAAGATAAATGATAATATTTAAAGAAGAATTTATGTCCTGCATGATAAAATAATTAGAAGAGGAAAAACTTGAATGTGCAATGGCAAACTTCACCAAAGAAAACAAAAAAGCAAGCAATAGATTGGTAATACAAATATATTGTGAATGCAAATACAAATGAAGGATGTTCTACAGGAAGAGAAGCAAAAGCAAGAATGTTAAATTTGTATGCATGTATGTACATATGTGTGTATGTATGATCAGGATCCCCTAAGCCCCATCCAAGCATGTGATTCCCCTCTACGTAGCTGAATTCTTTAAGGTTGCTAAGATTATTCTGTTACTTCTCTATAGCTTGGACCGTGAAAGTGGAGCCCATACACTTTCCTTTCCTGTCAATGAGTAAGAAAGAACACATGTAACTGCATTTTGCCTTGACCCTACCATTAACAACTAAAGAGGCTATGTCCATGCAGTATCCTACTACTCCTTGCCTCCTCTACCTGGACTTCAGGTATATGACCATCTTCCGGGTGAAGGATCAGCCTATTAAGGGGAACTCTAGCAAGTATATTGCCAGTAATGACTAAGACAGAGACCTCCTCTGTGATTGGTCACAGGACATTCTATTTCCTTTACCTTTAAAGAGATGAACAAAGGAGGCTTCCTTGAACTCTTGGGGGATAACCTCCTCTTGCCATATAACCTGGAAAATTTCAGTCAGCTTTTGTATGAGCAAAGGTCCCCCTACCTTGTAAATCTCAGCTGGAATAGAATCAGCACCAGGCCCTCAAAACCTCTTCTTCAGTTGGAAGTTCAGCTAAGGAGGGATTGACTTCAACCTGGGATAAACAGTTAATGAGCTCAGCATTGATTGATGATGATCTGTTGAGAACACTATGGAAGTGTTCAGCCCACCAGTGAGGCTTCCAAAAGAGCCAAGGAATAGTCGATATGGTGTTTACAGCCCAACAACTCCAGGAGAAATGCCAGGAGCAAAAAGAAGTCTCTACACATTTGTAGGCCTGACCAAGGCCTTTGACACTGTTGGTTGTAAAGACCTGTGGAAAATTATGTCAAAATGTGGTTGCCCAGAGAAGTTCAACAGCATTGTATGCCAATTTCATGATGGCGTGTTGACCAAGGTTCTGCATAGGAGACAATGCTCTCATGCCTTCCCAGGCACCAATGGAGTGAAACAGTGCTGTGTGATTGCTCCCATGCTTTTTAGCATGATGTTTTCAGTCATGAGGATGAACACTGCATCAAGGTCAACTACTGTACTGAAGGTAAGTCTTCAGTTTGAAAAGGTTACAATCCAAGACCAAAGTGGAGGGAGTGTTGGTGCATGATTTTCTGTTTGCAGATAATTGTGTACTCAATTTAACCTCTGAAGCTGAGATGCAACAAAGTATGGATCATTTCTCTGCTCCCTGTGCTAATTTTGGCCTAATAATTAACACCAAGAAAACACAGGTTCTCCATCAGCCACCGCCATACCATTCATACGTGGAACCATTGGTTACAAAAAATGGAGAAGTTTTGAAGTCTGTGGATAAATTTGCTTACCTTGGTAATATAATTTCCAGGGATGTACACATTAAAAATGAGGTTGACATACTCATTGCCAGAGCTAGCTCAGTGTTTTGGAGGCTCTGAAGAAAAGTTTAGGAGAGATGAGGTATTAGACTGAATACCAAACTGAAGGTATACAGAGCCATTGTGCTGACCTCATTGAAACATGGACAATCTACCAGTGCCATGCCAGGAAACTGAATCACTTCCATTTGAACTGTCCTAGGAAGATTCTTAAGATCACCTGGTAGGATAAGGTACCAGACACTGAGGTCTTTGCTAGAACTAAACTGCCAAGCATTCAAACTATGCTTTAGAGAGCACACCTCCAATGGTCTGGCCACGTTGTTTGAATGCAAAATGTATGCTTGCCAAAAAGACTATTTTATGGAGAACTCACATGGGGCAGGTGATCACATGGTGGTCAGAAGAAGTGATACAAGGACACTCTCAAGGTCTCTCTCAAGAACTTTGGATTTGATTGTGCAACATGGGAGACATTGGTGCAGGACTTCTCAGCATGGCGTGCCCACGTCAGAAAGGGTGCTGAGCTCTGTGAGCAAAGCAGAATTGAAATAGCACAAAGGAAACATAGGATGCGCAAATTTGGAGTAACCACCCCATTGCCCACAATATGCAGACATTCAACAAATTTATAAATGAATGTCCCACATACTCCGTAGGGAGATGAAATCAAAATCTAGACCAAAATGGCCTTCATTTACCTGTAACCATCAGGTCGTTCATGGAATTCCCCTGATCAGTCCGACATCAGAAGTTTCAAACTTATAGTCTCCAGACCACCAGCAAAACACCCAAGTGCAACCTGAACCTATTAAAATGCTATTGAGTAACATTTAACAGTATAAATTAAAAATATAATACTATATATAATGTTAATTTGTAGTTTTCTTAGTCAATATGTGGCTCGTGGGAATCCATTTCTCTTTTGGTTTAACACCACTATCTTATATGTATGATTTTGGAAATAGTGCCATGTGCCCATCTTTTAGGGAATAGCTAAACAAATTATGATATATGAATGTAAAGAAATAATTTTGTGCTGTAAGAAATAAAAAAATGGATGGTGTCAGAGAAATCTGAGAACTCTATGAACTGATACAAAAAAAATTTAAAAGCAGAACCAGAACAATCTATATGGTAGCAATGTATTATAAAGAAAAACACCCTTGAAAGACTTGAAAACTTTGCCCAATGCAACGAACAACATTTACCCCAGAAGACTGATGACAGTGTATAGAATCTAGATGCCAAATAAGATGTATATCAGACACAACCCATGTGGGAATTTGTTTTGTTTGATTATGTATATTTGTTACAAAGGTTTTGTTTTTCCTTTTGTCCCCAATATGTTGGGGAAGGTAGGAGAGGAAGAAGGAGATATGGTAACAAAAAAAAAAGAGAATCATTGATGCATAGATTTTTAATGCAGAGAGAAGGAAGGAGGGAGGGAAGAAGGGAGAGAAGATTGTGTCCACTATGGGCCAGGTACCATGCTAAATGTTTACAAATATTGTCTTATTTGATTCTTACAACAAACCTGGGAGGAAGGTGCCAAGAAGGAAGCCAGAAAGAAGACACAGGCAACCTATAATAGCTTTGAAAGCTATTATATACTTTAAAAGACAAGCAAGTTATATAAATAGAGAGAGGCAATTTCATATACAATCATTTTTCTATCCAACAGAGTATATGGAAATGCCTATTTTATTGGGGGATCAGAGCCCACATAATCAATTATCTCTTACGTATTTTTTAATTGAATGTCTTGTTGACATCCCAAATTCAATCTGTCCAAAAGATTCTTCCTCATGTCAAATCCATCCTCTTCCAAATTTTCCTATTTCTGTGATGGACACTACCATCCTTTCAATCACTTAGCTTCACAACATTAATCACATCATGAAACATCACTTTCATTCATCCATCTAATCATTTGCTAAATCTTGTCATTTCTTTCTCCGAGATTTCTCTCTATTCTCTTATCTCCACCCCTAGTTACCACTCTAATTCAAGCCCTCATCAACTCTCACTATTAGAGTAACAAGCTTATGGATCTCCTCGACTAAGCAGAATCTCTCCTTATTTCAATCCTGCCTTCACACAATTGCCAGGTACTTTTCCTAAAGCATCAACCTACTAAGTAAACTGGGGAGGCTCCTATTACCTATGGGATCCTTTATAAAAGTCCTTTATAACCTGACCCTAGCTTACCTTTCCAGGCTTATTACATATATGACTGCACACACTACCATCTTTCCCACCATACTGACCTTCTTGTTGTCTCTCATACTTGATGCCCATCTCTGTGCGTTTGTACCACCTGTCCACCGTGCCTGAAATGGGATCCTCTCTTCTCCTTCTCAGAAGACCAGTTCTCCTTCAACACTCAGATCCAGTGCCACCTTCTCATGAAGCCTTTCCTGCCTTCCTGATCCCCCAGCTATTAGTGCCTTCTCCTTCCCCGACACCAAGCTCCCTACCCCATTTACCTAGGATCTGCTTTGTGTGTCTTTTGCACCCATGTTGGCTCCCCCATTAAAACAAAAATGCCTTGAGGACAGGGATTTTTCACCTTTGCCTTTTCATCCAAAAGAGTTGGCACTGTCTTTTTCCTCTATCTTGGTATCCACACTGCTTAGCATAATGCTTGGCACATAGGAGGCACTTAATAAATGTTTATTGACTGACTAGTACAGTACCTGGCACATAGTAAATGCTAATAAATGTTTGCTTATTGATTGAGCTATATCTCTAGCCTGTCTTCAATTTAATTCAACAAACATCCATAAAGCACCTACAATAACCAAGGAAGCTTGGGCTACAAAGACAAAAACAAAATGACCCTGATCCTTGAAGAGAGTCCATCTACTTGGAGAAATGACCTTTGTCTCATGCTCTAGTCTCATATATTTGACTACTGTCCTACCATCACCCCAAGTAAAACAGGTCTAAATCCAAAGTCCCTATTTCCCCTCAAAATCATCTCCTTCTCCTTAACTTTCCTATCTGTATCAAGGACATCACCATCTTCCTAGAAATGAAGACTTAAAAACTTCAGAGTCATCTGTAATTCCTCTCTTTCTCTGACCCTGAATTCTCCACCCACCAAAATCCAAATTATTGAATGCTATAGTCCAGAACCTTGACCTTTCGCGTGCAGAGTACTATAACAAGCTTCCACTTTAACAGGTCTACTCTAGTTAGCTTCTTACAAGTTTTTTCCCCCTCCAGTTCATCCTGCACATCTCAGCCAGATTCCCAAATCAGTACTATGATATTGTCACTCCCCCTGCTCAATAACCTTCAATGCCTCCTTATTACTCAAGGTCAGAATGAGTAGGGAATGTTATTTCTCTTTTTTTATCTGTCCCCTTCCTTTAGCCATGAATCTTGCTCTATTTTCATGTGCTATCAACCTGACACCTGCAGGCAGCAAAGGGCAATTTGCATGCTGTACCCAGTGTGTCACCTAGGCCCAACTCCCAGCTCACCCAGGAGCTGTGAAACACCAGGTTGCTGATTTTGGACACATAGAAATTGCAGTGTGGAATGAAACTAAAATGTGAGTGATAAATCACACAGTCACCTGGAGCTAGGAATAGTGATGATGAGAGGAAAGAAAAACAAAGCAAAAAAAAAATCCTCTCCTAGAATATAAAAAGATCAAGGAGCATTGCTCCCAGGCCAGCAATTCCAGCACCTCCAAACACATAAAGACATAAAATCAGGACTCCAGGACCGCATTGGTTAAGTGCCAAAAGCCAAACCAATCCAATATTCTGCCTCTGAAGACAGCACTAGGGGGCAGGTTACAATCAACACTAGAAAGGGAATGGAATTGGTTTTCAGAGCTAGAAAGCACATTGGAGATAACCTTAGCCAAACCTTTCATTTTTCAGATGAGGAAATGAAAATTTGAAGAGGCCAAACGATTTGACCAACGCCAAATAGCAAGGGAATTGCAGGAGCAAGTCTGGAATCAAGTCTACAAAGCTAGTGGAGAGACCACTAGACCTGGAGTCAGGAAGATCTGAGTTCAAATCTGACCTTGAACACTTACTGGTTGTGTGACCCTGGACAAGTCACTTAATTTGTTTTCCTAAGTTTCCTTAACTTTAAAATAGGGATCATAACAGTACCTGCCTTCCAGGGTAGTTGTGAGGATGAAGTGAGATAATATTTGTAAAAAAGTGTTCAACACAGTAGCTTGCACATAGTAGGCACTACATAAATGATTAGCTAGAAAGGGTCTCAGAGATCATTCAGACCAACCTCCTTACTTTATAGATGAAGAACTAAAGATAACAAGACTTCAGAGAATTTTCCACGGTGACAAGTGGCCAAGCTAGAGTTCAGACTCAGTTTCCCTCATTCCAGAATCAGCACTTTTCAATGCACTGAGGGTTCCTGCTGACCCCATTCTAGGGTCTCACTTAGCCTCTTCCTATCTCTGTGACCTCAGATAAGTCAGTTCATCCTCGTGAGCTGTTCCCTCATCTATAAAATGGGGATGAGAGTATTTTCAGCATGTCCTTCACAGGGTTGCTGTGAAAGTCATACTTGATTCTAGATGTAAAGCACCTGAAATTGCTGAAGTATCATAGAGATATCGGCAATGAGAGTGTGATTAGATGGAGATACTCCCCTTCCTACTGCAAGTGTTCCATTTCGAAACTTTGAAAAGCTCTAAAAAAGTGTATATTTATAAGATAAGCAAAGAGAAAAATACCACTATAAAACTTAGTGGGGGGTTGGAGGGAGGGTAATATAATAATATAATAGAGTACATCCTTTATAACCACAGCAACAATAACAGTGCTAAAAGAGAAATAGCTTATTAAGCTGAAGCAACGGTAAATCTGCCAGAATAACCTATAGAAACTCTAGTCATGTGATTGTAAAAGCCTGCACAAAGACTATTGTTTTATACTTTCATTAAACTACAGTTTTATAAGCAAAATTACTGCCATGCCTTGCTCAACTTCCAGAATGAAATCCAGTTAAATGCTTAATTTGAGGAATGTATCTTACTCAAGTGACAAGAGTTTTAGAGCCTCAAGGCTCTATAGCCTCCTCTGACTCCAATGAGCCAATTTGGAACTAGAGGAGTGAATGACTAGGGTCCCACAGGAAAAAATCTGAGGCTGGAAGCCCTTCCCAGTCAAGGTTCAATAATCTAAGGACTGATTATTCTTTAAGTTTTTCTTTCTCCAACCTTCTGGCCCAGGAAGTCGAGGTCTAGCATCTCCAAAAAAAGCAAAGAGGAAACTCAAATCAGTTACTATTGTCATTTACTTGTGAGAGCTTTAGGGTTAGAGGAGGAGAAAGGGAATATGACACGAGGAAAGGCTAATATTAAAGCTTAACTGTACCAATTGTTGATATTGTATTTGTCCTTTGTTCTCAAAGAGAACCATGACATCAAAATGATGACATGACTAGCAGTTGACTTTGATTCGAGTGAGGGAGGGCTGTGAAAGGTCACCAACCTTACTTCCTTCTCCAGAGCTATCTGGGTGGAGTGGCCTGATATTCATCAAGAGAACTGGAGATGGCCCAGGATGCAAGGTGACTAAGGTCTTATCATGTTCTCACTTTGAGTTAGATAACCCATTCAATGAATCAGCTTCTTTGAGTAGTTACCCAAGGGATGGCCCTTTAATCAAAAAAAAAAAAATCATACTGGGAGGGGAAGATCATCAGAGTTCCTGGGTAAAAGAGAAACAGTTACTATTTAGTATTTACCAGTTAATGACCCTGTGGATTAGGTAATTAGTGAAAGGTTCTATTTGGTCTGAGCAACAAGAGTTTTGAGTTCGTTTTTTTTTTCTTTCTCTCTATCTCACAGAGACTTACATCCCAGGAAATTTCCTGAGGTGGCAAGGTCTCCATTTATAATCATCAGTTGAAAGAACTGGATATGTTTAACCTGCAAGAGAGAAAAGGGTCAAGAATGATAGCTGTTTTCAAGTAATTGGACAGCTATCATGTAGATGAGAGATTGGACTTCCCCCCATCCCTCCCCCACCCCCACAGAGAATAACCAGAGTAAGAGATGGAAGCTGCAAAGGTAGAAATAGGGTAGTTGTTAGGAAATTTTTCTAACAACTAGAGCTATCCAGAAGTAAAATGGATTGTTTCAAGAGGTAGTGAGTTCCCTCAACTGGGAATTTACAAGAGTAGGTTGGATAGCCACTTGATGGGGATTCCTTTTCCAGTATGGATTGGACTAAGGATAGCTGCTGAGCCTCTATCAACTCTGAAATTCTATGATATTGTATCAAAGATCCCCATCTACACAGAATGTAAAGTTCAATAGGACATTTTGCAAATTTATTCAAAATCATTCATTGCTTTATTCAATAAACATTTGTTGAGCACCTAGTGTTTAGTGATGGCAACTACTCCCTTCTCTCCATTAGTATAACTGTTTGGCTATGGGATGGGGAAAGGGGTGGGAGGAAGGGAAATACCTCAGAAGACATTCTCATGCCAAACTACAGCATCGTTTCTCATTTTCTAGTAATCCATATGATCCAAAGTAAGTGCCAGTTCCTCCTGAAGCTCACAGACATATATATAAAGACCAATGGAATTTCTCCAAAGATCTTTACTCTTCCAAGTAATACATAGATGAGTCTAAACCCCTGTAGGTCATTCCCATGGCAGAGAACAACAGAAAAAGACCATGAGGAGATAAAGGAATGGAATCTGGTCTCACGGTGAATGCAAAGGCTGACCTTTCTACTTCAAGTTTCTGTACAAAAATGCATCCAAATGATACTATGGTACGCACTGGCTCTCCTGAACAACATGGCCAGTCTTGAGAATTACTAGTTCCAGGAAAATTCTAGTGTTGTCTTTTACTAGCTGCCTGTAATTATCATGCCTATACAGTATAATTAATGGCAACTAACCCCTGCTTCTCCCCACATCTGCCTACTTGCCACTCTTCTTGGCAATTCCTACACTGTCGTAGAGATCAGTGTATGATTTAATCTCCATGTGGCTCTGTTTATCTAAGCTTACTAACATTTGGTTTGTCAACAATTTGGAGCATGGAGATGGCCAGGGAAAGAATCACATCTAACTCTGTGAAATCCAAGCTACTCTAGTAGGAAAATGTGGAATAGGGGCCTATTCCAACTAAGGTTCCTCAATGCCCATTCCCATCTGATCACATGTAAAAGTCAATCTGGGGAGGAATAAAGAAATATTAGGAGTCATCCAGTCCCCTCTTCTCTTTTTCTGAACCTAGGAGGTTTAGAAATAAAATTACATCAAGTCCCAGACAATTAAACCATCATGATTGTTTTAGAAAAGCAGTCCAAATCTGAACTTTGCAGTCTTGATCCAAATGGTCTGTATCAATACGGCTCAGATGAAAATCAGTGGCATATTGATTTCCATACAGAAATATTTGGGAATATCTGAAGGTTTAGACTATTGAGCCCAATTGCCCACTAAAACAAGAGCTAGCATTTACATAGCACCTTGAGTTTTGCAAAGCACTTTACAAATATTTCATTTTATCATCACAATATTGTTAAATATGGGTATTATTGCTTTCATTTTACAGAAGAGGAAACTGGGGCAGTCAGTGCTTAAGTGACTTGCTACAGGTCACGCAGCTAGTAAGTTTCTGTTCTGGATTTGAACTCGGGCCTTCAAGTCCAATGCTATCTCCACTGTACTACTTACCAAGTGAGGTAGCCAAATAGCATTCTGAATGTAAACATGAAGTCAATCTTCATCTTTCATGGGGATAACATGTTACTAGACAACACTGAGAAGGTAAAAAAAATGTAAATGTTGACACATTGAACCCATGGAAAATAGGGCTTTAGGTTCCTATGACCATCAAAATTGTTATTTTTCACTAGAGATTGCCAAAAATAGAATTTTTCTGCATGCAGTTCTTTATAATAAAATATTAATTCTGATAACATGTACTTTTCCTAAAACAGCAACCATGAAATGACCTATAAAATTCAGTACCCAAGAAAAACAATTGATAACATGCAAAACATTTTTTCTCACTAGCACTTTCCTAGAATTTTGTGACTTTTTGTGCTAACATCTCAATAAAAAAAAATTTATCTTAGACAATATTCACTTTTCATAATGCATGAAATCTATAGTACCACAAATATTGTACAGCAAGTAAAATTCTTTAAACTAAAACATTTTTTAACCTGAATTTTAGTTTCTACTGTGTCAGATGGTGGTTTGAGGGGCATTATATGGAAGGTATCCTATACTAACTCTACTATACTGCTGTAAACCTCTCTACTTTAGCTCTCCTCTGAGAACCAAGGGAGAGGTTGCTGGAACTACAGTGGCTATTGTTGGAAGACTCAAAGACTGGTGAGGGCTCAACATCACCTCCAACATTCTATCCTTCACAGCTGGTAGATGGCTTTGGAAATCATGAGGGACACATCAGTGACATCTGCTTCATGCTCCATTTGGAATCCTTAAGGGTCTCCCTGCCAACAGTGGTTGCAGACATTCTGGTCAGAAGTTTAGCTAATACCTTTATTTTCTCACTAAGCCACATCACTGACTTTGCACACTTTGACTTAGAGCCCAAAGGACCTGACTGTGTTTGGGGGGCATAATTGCAACATGAAACTTGAGTTTTAAAGACAGTGAAAATAAGCACTAAATGCACAGGGAATTCTGCTTTGCAACTGTAAGGTGAAAAAAAAAATCAGTAAAGCACCTAGTAGGATATCAACTGCTCCATAAATTTGATCATTTGCCTCTCATTTTTTTTTGTGTACTGAGCCTAGCCATGAATGTGTTCGGTTGCCAACACAAAAGTGAAAATGTGCTTACTAATAAAAACTTATGAATGCTTGAAGTCACAAAAGGTAAATGCTCAAATGTTGATGGTTGACTTTATGTGTTGGAAAAGAGATGAGATCATGCATAAGATTCAGATTCAAGTTTAATAGCAGGGAACAAACAAAAAGTCAGCAGCAATGTCCCTCTAACAAGGGTGTAGCTGGAGTACTGAGAGGAAAGGATGGAGAAAGGAGTGCCAATGACAAATGTCATCAATTTCACAATTTTACCAAAGGTCCTGCTTTCAAGTTTCAGATTCTACCATTTTATTAATAGTACTCTCCTTCCCTTTATAGTATATACTACTTTTCTCTCCCTGGACCCCATTCCACATTTCCTCACATATCTATGCCTTCCTTTTCCTTTGAGGCCCTAACCTCTTACACTTTTGCATCAATGACTATGAAGAATTTCCAGAATTTATTGGAGGATCAGAGATCTTGCAAATCTCTCCAAAATTTGGTGTGGTATAATCAGAGCTGCAACTAGGATGAGGCAATGGGAGCTTCCCTCAGGATAGGAAATTTAGAAAGCAGCAGCAGCACCATCTTGGGTTATACTTCCTCCCATTCTGCCTATGGCCTCTGCCCAAAGCCTCTTCCTTACTCTTCAGTAACCTAGAAACCTTCCAGTATCACACAGCATGTTTCCCACCTCCAGAGGCCATAATTACATTCTTACACAACCTGCCCCACCCCCGCTCCTACTCCTATCAATAAGCAGCCAGTCCTTTTGTCACATAGAAATCTCTTGGTGTTCCAGGACTGGCTTTTCTCCCCATAACCTGAGTGAGCCCTTCCTTAGATACCATTGGTTGGTCCACGTGAAAAAAAATTGCTGAGTAAAGACTTCAGTGTAATCGAAAGAACACTGGTTGAAAAGTCAAGAGAATTGAGTCCTTGGCTATATTTTCATGCCTATGTATTTGATGCATGTGGAAAAGGTACTGGATTTGGAGATCAAAGACCTGAGTTTGAATCCTAGGTTGTGCCACCAATAACTTGCCTATTGCTTCATCTCTCTAGGTCTCATTTGGAAAAATGAAAGACTTGGATTACATGATCTCTGAGGTAACTTCCAGTTCTAATTCCTGTGACACTAATTTCACTCTTTGGGTCTCCATTTCTTCATTGATAAAATGAGAGTCTATGCTCCATACCTAAAAAATCATGTACAATCGTGGGCTTAGGAATTGAAGAGAGCTGCTGCTGAAGAGAGACATTTTGGTCAGAAGTCAGTATCTGATACTGACTAATGCCCTAAGCTGCCTGATGCTGGGCAAGATCATCCCCAGAGTAAATGAAATCCCCCCTCCCAGTTCTCCACCCAGCCTGTCTCAGCCCATACCCACACAAGCTCTGCAGTCCACACTGAGTAGAAATAGCCTGGGCTCGCAGTATGGTGTAAGCTAAGTCAGAGAATAACATTTGCCCTGCAGCTCACCATCCGGAACAGTAAAAAGCCAATGGCTGGCTCATCTTTCCATAAATCCCCAATACCGCTGGAGAAGCAGACAAAGGCAACTTGGGGAGCCAGGCAGCTGCTTTGTTTTTGCGACTCTTTCCGTGGCTGTGCCCTTTATATATGCAGCCCGAGTGGAATGCATCATAAAAGGTGACATTTTATCACAGCAGTTTGTAAATTTTACAGAAGCGAGCTTGCTGTAAATCACTGGGCTTATTCCCTCGCTGACTTTATTACAGCAAATCCAGCCATGGATAAACTGTATGCCAGTTTACTTGAAATTTATCTTTTTTATTCAGGCTGAACTGAGTCCTTTTAATATTCTTCTCTCTTCTAATGATAAGGCATTATGATAACCTTATTTTCTATTCAGACAGCTTTAAGGACTCTTATTTCGGTGGCAAATGCAACTCCTACTTTGGGTCTCTTTTCTCCCAGAGCCATTTACACTGTTTGGTATGTCAGGATGTGGGTCTCCCTCCTCCATTTTCAATTCCAATAAAACATTCATTTTTACTTCTCACCATCCTACAAGTATCTCTCCCTCTCAGGCTCCAGCTCTTGTTCTTTAAGAAGAGGTCTGGTCCCCAGCTTGGCTTCTTTCCAGGTAATCCCTTAACCTGCTCTAGTAGGTGAAGTCTCGTGCTGAATTCTCAGATAAAACTATCTCCTAAGAAGGGAAACAATAATAGTAACAACTTTTTATAGGACTTCAAGCTCTTCAAAATGCTTTACAAATATTCTCATTTTAACCTCACAGTAACCCTGGCAGGGAGGTGCTCTTATCCCCATTTTATAAATGATGAACTGAGACAGAAAAAGGTTAAGTGACCTGCTCAGGGTCACATATCTAGTAAGGGATAGGATTTGAACTCAGGGTTTCTTATTCCAAGTCCAGCATTCAATTTCCGGTGCTACCTACTAGCATCATTGGTTGCACAATTCCAGAGGTCCAGCATCACCTTCCCCTTTGCTCTGACCCCTTTTTAGCAACTGGGCTTTTGCCCATCGAGCCATTGTAAACACACTTGTAATCTATCCTATCAATCACAAAGTATTTATTATTTATGGTTCTTAGCACGTAGTAGGTGATCACTAGCTGTTTATTAACTGAATTATTAATAACCCACAGGGCAAGCAAGCCAGAAAACTAAGCTGAAGGGAGAAATAGGTACATATCTAGTTATTACCACCACATCAACCACTACTTCCCTTGGGAAAGCCTGGGAACCTGACTCCAAAAGTCTTGGGAATGGCCATGCCCTATAGACCATCAATCCTACTTCCAGCCCAGTGCTCAGAGCCATCATTCTGGAAAGCGACCTCCATAGAAATGTGCCCTGGCAACTTCTTCGAAAGCTACAGTTACCAAAGACACAGTAAAGCAGGCTTTCGCTTTTTGCCAGGACCAAATTCCTTGACACTGTCATAAGGTTCAACATTATTTTATCCACAGAAACAACATTAATGAGGAAATATTCCCACTTATTTTGCCTCTGCACCCTAAGGACCAAGCAAAGGCCTAGGGACCCTTCCATCTGACTTGCAGCTAAAATGTTCTTATGAGTTGTCTCTTCAAGTAGAATGTGAGCCTTTTGATAGTAGGGATTGTCTTGCTTATCTATTCATATCCCCAAGGATTAATACAATGCTTTGTACTTGCTGAGTGCTTGACAAAAACATTTCCATTCATTCATACTGTGTACCAACTGCTGAGCTAGGTTCTGGGAACAGGAAGAAAAAAGTGAAAATTTCCCTGTCCTCCAATACTTTATATATACTAGTATATGCCAGTTGGAAACAATGCAATTTAGGGGGGAGGGAGGATAGTCAAAGCTGAAGGCATAAAGAGAAGGTTCATGTAGAAGGTGGTGCTTGAGTTGAGTCTTAAAGGAGACTAGGAATCCTCAGCTTTGGGAGTCAGGAGGAAGTATATTACAAGCATGAGGGCCAGGCAGTGCAAAAGTAGAGAGAGAGGAGAGAAAATTCCATGTATGAAAAATGGTAAATAGGGAAGCTTCACTGGACCATAGAGTACGAGAAGGGGAGATATGTTTAATAACACTGAAAAAGAGATTGATACCAAGCTCTGAAGGTCTTTAAATGCTAGAGAAATTTATATTTGATCCAATAGGAATAAGGAGTTGCTGGAGTTTATTGAGGAGAGTGACATAGTAAGACTTAGAAAAGTCAGTTTAGTAGTTCTGTGGAGGATGAGAAATAAGGGGAAATTTGAGGCAGAGAAGGCAATAAGGAGGTTGTTAAGCAGTGATAAGAAACTGAATTAGAGAACTAGCTGTGTGGATGAAGAGAAACAGAGGAATAAGAAAAGTGTTGGGATGGAAATGACAGGATTTTAAAAATTAATGGAAATATGGTAGAGCACAGGGTTGAAGATGATACCAAGGTGAGAAATCTGAGTAACTGGAAGACGAGTGGTTCCCTCAATAGAAACAGGAAGTTTGGAAGAAGGATAAGCTTGGGAGAAAATAGTATTAGTTCTGTTTTGGACATGATGAGTTTCAGACGCCTGAATGACGTTTAGTTCAATGTATCCAATAGGCAGTTGCTGATATGAGATTGGAGCTCTGGAGAGAGACTGGGGCTGGAAACCAGTTGCATGGAAATGATAGTTAAATCAAGAAACTGATGAAGTTATAAAATAGGGGAAAATGAGATAGAGATCCAGGACAGAACCTCTGGGTATATCTACACTTAAGGAACAAGATATGGAAAGGAGTGGTCAGATAGGTAGAAGGAGAGCAAAGAAAGAAGTCTTATAGATTCCCAGAATGAGGAGAGCATACAGCCAGAGGGAGTGGTCTATATTTTCAAACACTTCAGAGAAGGCAAAAAAAAAAAAAAGAGAGAGAGAAGGATTGGGAAAAGGCCTTCTTATAGGGCAATAAAGAGGTGTTTGGTAATTTGGGGGGGAAAGTAGTTTAAGTTGAGCAATGAGGTCAGATGCTAGATTGGAAGAGGTTGAGAAGTAAAAGAAGAGGAAAAGGAGACAATAAGTACATGAGTTGCCTGTGCCTTGCCTATGAGTTTGACTGAGAAAGGGAGGAAAGAGAATGATAACTAAAGAGCATGGCTAGGTTTAGTGAAGGTTTTTTTGTTTCATTTTGTTTTAGGATGGGAAATTCCTAAGTGTATTTTTCAACATCAGTAAGGGACCAATAAATAGGGAGAAATTGAAAATTAATGGAAAAGAGGGGGGTGGTCATGGGAGTAATATGCAGAAGAAGAAGTCAGGAGGGCATGGAATCAAAGGCATTTGTAGGAGAGTTGGCTCCTGTGAAGAGAAAGGACTCCTCTTCATCTGAGAGTGTGTAAAAGAAGAGTGTCATATGGTTATGATTTGCTAGGTCTGAAGAGGCAAGAAAAGGTTTGAGACTACTTGGAAATTTGGATAGAGGAATTATTTAGGGAAGAGTAAAAGGACAGCCTCACTGCAGGAAGGACTCAGCTGAGATTGGATAGTTCAAATCTATAGTAAATCCAGTCAGCTTGATTAAGTGACTTTCTCTAGGTCTATTCAATAGTACATAAGTATGAGTAGAGAAGGTAAATGGTGGGAGTAAGCCAGGGTTGGGGTTTGGAAATGTATGAGCAGTAACAGGAGAAGGGAGAAAAGAATGTAAAAGTAAGAAATGGTGTAAAATTAATCTGGGTAACTAACATGTAAGGTCCTTATGTTAGGTTTCATAGTAAAAAAAAACTGTTTTGGGGAATGGGGGGACCTTTGAAATACAAGACTGACTTGCAGCAGATTATCTCTGCTCTTTGATATACCCACTCCTGCTAATTAACATTTCTCTCCTTCCCTTGCTGGAAACTTTCGTGCCCCATTTCTACACAACTGAGACATCACTGACGTTCCCTGTCCACATCCTGCCTGTGACATCAGAAATAGAAAATGAATGAGAAGTGCCTGAAAAAGGAGCCCTTTTAAATATTTATGTATGGAAGATTCCTGAAGATTAGAAGGTCTGGGATTTGGGGGGAAATTATGGAACAGGGGAATAGTTTCAAACATTTTCAGTGCTCTTGGCAAGTGCTCAGATGGCAAGAGAGTCATCCTTTGCAGAACTGGCAGCTGAAGACTGGCTCAATATTGTATCCATGCATTGCTGTCTTCGTGGCGGATCTCATCTAAGAGCACACATTGCTCCATGCTCTATGATTATTTCACTTTGCTATTTCTATGGCTCAGTCATCACTGCTTAGTATTAATTTAGTGTTAGTCATCACTATTTAGTATTAACTAAGCCTACCCTGACCAATATGCACATGTTTGCTTGTCTAATAGTATGGTTGTATTTTCCCTAGATCTCTCTATCCCCCATATTTCTCCCTCCTTCCTCCTCTATGACTTGTGGTTTTTTCTGCGTTTCTTTTTACATGACTGGCCAGTATTAAAGAGGTAGACTTTGGCCATAGAACTATGTGAAAGGAATGTAAATTAATACTTTGACCTCATTAATATCAAGTCCTAACAAACTGAACTAATACACTACAGACAAAGCTAAAGTATTAGGCTAATGTAGTCAAGAATCATAAGACTTAGAATTAGTCCATAAAGATCATCTTATCTAAATCCTTCTTTTTTATATCCGGGGAATCCAAAGACCAGAATGGGGGAATTAAGGTCAAACATTTGAACCTAGGTTCAAATTTGAACAACATTTGAAATAAGGTTCAGAGCTAGTGCTCTTGCTATGACTGCCTGAGTTCACTGTGTTCAAGATCCACATGGTTTTAACTCCATTCCACAGTAATTAATGGACTTAGTCTTGTGCAACAGTATCGTAAAATGCTGCTTTTGTCATTGGGTGAGAGAGGGTATAATAGAATTTGAGTTACTCGGTGTTAAACAATTTCTGATACTGAGACAAAAAGTCAAAGCATTCACCTATTTCTTGGAGGATGAGACTGAACCCTAGCTTGGTTTATGAAAGATGAGGTATTTGTAATACTAGATTAAAATGGATAAATATACTCTGCTACCAAACTAGAAAAACCAGCTACAACAAGTGTCTCCATCTCCCAATGTTAAATAATTTATTGCTGTGTAAAAAATAACGATTATGAATGAGTCTCTCCCTGAGTTAGTTTGAAATATAAGCTTTCAGAACCATAACCCCCAGCCTGGGAGATTTTCTTCCACTTTGGCCATAGTTTTTAATACTACGATAGGTTCTATTTGTACTCCTACAGGATGGAACTCAGTACCTTATTGCTCAGGGTCAAGCTTAGGTGAAAACTATCCTAATTCTAATTTTCATCATTTTTCTCTGACTTCTGGTGTCATGACTAGCTTAGAACCAGCCTCTGAGTTCCCTATCCTTGTACATATATGCATAGCCCAACAATGTCCTCACAGTGCAAAAGATACATCTCTCCTAAATCAGTGTGGCCAAGACCATATGTACATATGTTCGGAAGAAAGGATCTAACCACCAAGCAATATGGATATGAGTTCTTTAAAAAGGCAGGTCCCACAAAAGAGTTCATTTGCCTTGCATATCCATGATCTGAAAAATTCTTCAAAGAGACTGAGAATCAGGTAGTATAAAGATAGCCAACAAGGAGCAGGCTATCCTTCCAGGAGGTTAGAAACAAGACTGGTGATGGAACTTTGATTCTTCTAATGGGTAATTCATTTGCAACCTCCAAACAGTACATTAAGCTCACCTGCACTGAATAGCCTAGCTCTCCAAGGAGATTCAGTACCACAGATAGCTCCTCTGGACTGCCAAACACCATCTTGGAGTTCAATCCACAAACATGTATGATACATTCTCTTTGTAAAAGGCATTAGGCTAGGTGCTGAGTGAGTTAACAAAGGACTCTGCCCACTTCCCAAAGATTGTACACCCTTGCAGGAGAGATACAACTTGTACATAAACAACTATAGTAAAAGACAGTTCTTGGTAAATACTATCAAATACTTTAAGCAAGGCAACATGGCACAGAAAAGAGAAACAACATAGGAGTGAAGACAACTTTGATTCATGCCCTCTGCCCCAAACTGTCCATGTGATTCTGAGTGAATTTTTTAACTCCTAACATTCCAGGTAAATGAGATTCAAAATTGTAAATTAGTTGTTCATTTGAATTGGTAAACTCCTTACATTAATAAAATCTCAAATCCAGAATAAAAAAATAATTTTAAAAAAGGGGTACAAATTGATAAGAAGGCCAGAGAAAGAAGAGTTTGCTTTGAAGATCGAGGAAAAGGGGAAGCAATCAAAAAACATTTCATGGAGGAGCTGGCGTTTGATCTGGGCCCAGAAGGATGAGTAAGCAGTAACAAGTTGAAAAGGAGCATTCCAAGCAGAGAAAACTCATCTAGGAAATGCTCTAAGATTCCACCAAGAGACTTCAATTCTCCCATTGACTCTTATGACCAAAAGCGTGCAACAGAGGTCATCAAACACTAAGGCACTTCCACTGGGTCTACAAGTAGGACCAAACTTTTATGAGGATGAAGTGGGTACAAGGAACAAATACTTAAACATGGGATCATAAATTTAAATCCAGAAGGTTCTTCAGAGGCCATATAGGTTAACCTTATTTTACAGTTGAGGAACATGAGGCCCTGTGTTTAAATGGCTAGCTTAAGATCACACAAACAATAACAGTAGCAGAATCTGAATCCAAGTTCTTTTATTCTTCTTTCCCCTATATTGCACTGGGTCCTCCATTCTTAAATATTTCTCTGACAATTAAAAAAAAGAATTATCTTACATACAGTACAAGTCTGGTGATAGATTATATAGACATATAAGGACAAGCCTAGCTAAGTCCAGAAAGGCTCTTCACCAGCTTGGCTACAGAGTGATCAAGTTTTTAAGTCTTCAAAGATCATCTACGAAGATACTGATGGGTTATAATCTGTATTCATTATGGAAGCATACCTACCAATGAATTTGCCTATCCCTTCAGTGTGTTTTACATATTTTGTTGCTGTTCAGGCATTTAATCATGTCCAAGTCTTCATGACCCCATAGACCATGGCACATCAGGCCCCTCTAATTTATATTTCTCTAATGTCTTATCTCTAAGTTGTAAGCACAAGGACAAGGACTATTTTTTCATTTTATTCACAGAACCCAGGACAATGTTTTATAAGTTCCTTGAAGGCAGAAAGTTTTTTATTTTCTTTTTCTGTACTCAAAATTTTACTTATAGTCAATACTTACAAAATTCTTATTAAATTGAATTAAATGTGTCTATTCAATAAATGCTTTTTGGATTGAATTCTTGGAACAACACTGAAATAATTGGAGCAAGTATTGAGTTCTTATTTTACAGATGGAGAAACGAAGTCACAGGTGATTTTTGAATTCCCTTTCATATTTAACATTTTACGAGCATAACAGAGATAGGACCTCCTATATGCTAGTTGATTGTTCTTCACTCTAGCACAGCAGCTGCTTTCAGATGCTGGAGAATGAAACCAATGTGGCCATGCCCTATTCTTAATTCCCTTCCAAATATGACCCCCTGTCCATGGCATTCAGCTAGAAGAGTTTTCAGGCTTCAAAGATAGTACTCCAAAAGAAGCTCACCCTGCCCTGATTAAACACACACAATTAAGCAAGTTCATTTTTTTAAATGGGAGGCAAATCTTCTTTTGGAGATTTTCTGAATGCTTTCAGGAGAGGCTGCTTTTAAAGTATTATTTGGGATAATTTGCACCCTGTATAAGTAAAAATGTGTAAGTGGTATCCTTTTCTGATTTGGACAACTTTATTCATAGTAAGAAGCAAAAACAAAGTTTGAACAAAATAGTTCCAAAGATGCAAGCACTCACTCAATGGAAAGATGGCCAAAATGTCCTGTTACCCAGTGCAATACATGTACTCTGGCTGTTTCTCCCAGAACTGAGTTAGCTACATCTCTTTGGAGTTCAAGAGTACCCTGAGGCTTTGGGGTATTTCTTTTTGCTCCTGTCATTTTCTTAAGTCCCTATCAACTGTGTTCTCCTTAATTATTAGGGCTCAGTGATTAGCATCCCAATTTCACAAAAAAACACTTAAAATGTTAGCATTTTCAAAGGTGTAGTAAGCATGTTTGCTACTTTGACATAATTGACTATTTTGTATTAGATCACCATTTTGTAATGATATTTTGATGTTTGTTTTTCATAATTTGTTTTTTTAATATTAAGATAAGCATATTGTGGTACAGGTTGGTAAATGACATGTTTCTTAATAAATAGCACCTGACAAACTTATGGGACCCTCAGATAGGACAGACCACCAATAGAATAATTTGTTAAACAACTTAATCATTAGCTTATGTCATAAGGTACTAACCAAATAAATTGTTCAATATAGTAGGTTGCCAGCCACCAGTCATAATTTGAGTTTACCCACATAAGGCTCTACTTATCACTATTGATTAACAAAACAAAATAAAACATCAGACACCCCAGGCTTCAGCCCAAGGAATCAGGTTGGTAGTTTGTTCCTAGTGGGTTGATAATTTTATTGCCTAATAGATAATATAAACTAATGTTTGCATGTACTTGATTAATGATACTTTGATTAGCTTTGAGAAGTTTAAGTCTAATTGGAGTTTCCATTGCACTAGTTAGCATATGTAATAGTAAATCATTTGTGTGTGTGTCTGCATTACAAAAAAGATTTACTTCAAAGAGATACCAAGAACAGATGTACAAGCATTTCACCCGAAGCCTCTGGGCATATTCTGCCTTCTATCACCTCAATCAGTGGGAGATTAGATTCCAAAAGTGCTCAGTTCCCAGCTATCATTACTCACACCAAGTGACAAATGAACCTGTGTCGCAGATACCGCTGACCTGGGTCCCTGATGTCACTCCTGAAAGTTATTCCTTGCTTATCTAGACATTAATAATGGACTGGCTACAAATTTCATACCTGGCACATAGTAGGCACTTAATAAATGCTTATTGAATTAGACTCTGTTCACCTAAAACAGAAAAGACCAAAATCAGAGACCAAAGACTGTGGCCTATTTGTCAGTGACCACACAGCCTCAAATGGGAGGGAGAAAGTCCTAGGTACTTTCCTTTACAGAATGGTCTCTCATCAAATTCCATGAAGAAAGGAATCACTGAGATTTCCAAGAGCAACTGAGGCAAAAATAGAAGTGGCTGAGAGACCTTTTTGAAAATATCCAAGGTCAATCCAATGGCCTCTCCATCACCACATGACTAGACAGTCAACAGTTAAACAACGTGAAAACATGCTACATAGTCTCTCCAAAGTAATTCCCTTACACATCTTTGAGATTCTCTCAAAAACAAGCTCCTCAATCCCCTACACTGAGAGATTGCATCAGTCAAGCAAGCTCATAGGGTCTGTACATGCCTCTAACCCCCATTAAATAGGATCTTATTTACATATGAATGAAATGTGGGCTTTAAAATTAAAAGTTGGGAAATCCTAATAATTGGAACTATTTTTTGAATGTTTTTGATGAGTATTCCTACTTGGTGTGGCTGACAGAATAGTAAACTTCTGGTTTCTACTCATAAGGTAAAGGGGAGTTATTTTGAATGAGAGACTTTCTGAACTGTGGGATTGGTCAATGCCAGCCCTCTAAGTGGATCTGAAAAGAATCCTCAGAGCTGGGTCACAGCAAGACCTCAGAGCTTCCAACTGTCATCTGTCACTTGGAAGTGTGGATTCCAATATGAAGTGGGAAGCTGTGGGGCTAGAAAATGGTTATGTACCCTTATAGCTGAACAGTCATTTCCCAGAATTCCTGCCACTCTGGTTTTGAGCCTTTTCTAATTCCATTACTCAGATTGTGAAGTGAAACTGGAATTTTCCTTTTTTTATTTTTAAAATCCCACTAACTAGAACTGGAACTTTCCCTTTTATTTTTAAAATCCCACTAACTAATTTTGTCAGAATACATATTTTTAAAGAAAGGAATGCTGAATTAGGGGACAATTCCTTCAATTCTCTAATTCAAAAACAGTTTTGTTTTCAAAAAACCAAATTAGCAGGCAGTTCCTGTATAATGGATGGAGAAGTGTGGCTGATATCTTAAGAAAAGAAATATTCAATTAAGGGTAAAACCAAAGTTTTAAAATGATCAGCACATAGATTTGGAACAATTTTTGACAAAGTGTAGTAAGGACTTTATAATGGCCCAGCATATTCAAGTGTCTAATTACAAGATGCAGTTACCTAATTACACATTGTTAGCACCTGATTACATGGATTTGCACTAATTTTGTAATTGTAGTTAATTACACTAATTATACCAATAATCAACTATAAAAAAATACAAAGAAATTCATATGAAGAAAATCCCGAGTAAATTGGATTACACTTGGCAAGAAATAACTTCCAAAAGCAAAGATATTACAGCTTCTCCAACTCTCATCCCTCAGCCCACCATCCAAAATGCAGAATTCCCATCTCCATTGTATAGTAAAATATGAGATCACATCATTATTGAAAATAAGATAAAAAAAATTTTGGTATTAATTGAACATCTAGACCTACCCCCTCTTTTTACAGGTAAGGAAATTAAAGTCCTGAGAGGTAAAAAATGATAAAATCTCAGAGTTGGAAGAGACCTCCATCTCTTAAGTCATCCATCCTAGAGCTTTCATGAAGTAATAGAATCCTGTATGAACATTTCCTAAAAGTCACTAACTTGAGTTACCACATACCAAATTAGTGATAGACCCAAGACTAGAACTTGACTGCCAATTCTGTGCCACTTCCTTGGTGACCTAACTCCAAATGGGGTTTGACATCTTGGAGACTGGCGAGCTTAAGCAGTTAGCTCTTTGGAAGGAACACAAGAAAGGAATCTGGAGAATTGAAGCCCCAAATATGAATTCTGCCTAACTCAGATGCCAGTAATGACAGTAATCACCTTGTGATGATCTAGGTCTATCAGTCTTATGGAGGAAATAGTCATTTAAAATATGAAATGCTTGTTAAGTGTTAGAAATATAAAAGAAAAAAGAGGCTATTCATGGTGCAAAGTCAAGCATCCTGAAAATCCATTTCAAAGAAATATTTAAGACAAATCAGTGGGAAACATAACTAACGGGCTCTTCCATGACTGATAGAAATCAACTAGGAGAAATTGAAACTGGGTAGGGTCTTTTAGGGAAGACTTTATGAAGAATGTTAATTCCTACCATTGCTCTGAAAGGGGGGAGAATTCAGTCGAGTAGAGACAATTACTGAGTTCATACCTATCAGGAAACAATATAATTGAGTCTCTTATAAATTTAAATACAGAAACCAATAAGTTATGTGCTGGGATGATTTGTTTCTGACATAAGGATTATTGTCACATGAAAGCCTAGTTAAGCTGTCAGTTTACTATTTATGCTGGGTTTACCTCTGGAAACAGACAACCCTTTGGTGGTGGTGCTTTTGAAAGGCTCTCTCATAACTGCTCTCTGACTTCATTACAGATCCTAATTAGCGGCCCATTTTTCTCTCAGATACTTACTGAGCTTCCAGAGAGGGTTTGTCTCCCAAGGAAATAATGTGTTTGATACCTTCACAGTAATTTCAATGCATCTTGCATATTCGTATCCATGTTCCTTTCCTTTATGAGGGACCAATCAGGGGTCAATTGATGTAACATTTTTTCTGAACTGCCAAAGAAACAATTGCAATGTGGGGCTACTTTTCCTGGCATTTTTCATGCAGGCCCCCAATAACCAGTCAATGAAATTCTGTATTTTGGTTGCCTACTTAACATAGTAAATGTTGTCCCTCTCTGTTGTCTATCCTACGCCATGTAACCACCCCTGATGCTGTGATAGAGAGGTTGTTATAGGGGAGCAACTGAAGTGCTCCTCAAAAATGGGCATTGAGGTCACACCGGGAGCGCTCATTCTCCCACCTGGGCATATATCATAGCTCTTCCTTCCAAGGTATTATAGCAGAGAAGGTTCTACTATATATCTTCCAATATCTAGGTCTTTTGTGGAAATTGATCACAGTAGGTAGAGGATATTCACTCGTTTGACTCTTGAGAGTTGACAGGGTGTTAGATCTCATCCTTTCTGTGTATTCTCCAGGGAACACCAAAGAAAGCATGTCATCAAAATATAGCACTAGGACAACCCATAACATGTAGCTGGTAGTAAAAGGTATTACTGAGACCAGGAGAAGTGCAAAAGACCCTGCAATAGCTGAACAAGAACTTATTCCTCCTTCTTGTCCTTCATCAATACAAATCTTCAGTCCTCAGCTCAAGTTCTACCTTCCCCTTGGAGCCTCCCTAACTACTCCAACCCACAGTGTTCCTTCTCACCTTTGAACTCCTAAAGCGCTGACTATCCCTCTGACTACTCATATTACCCATTCGGGCATTTTACAAAAACACACTTGTATTTCTCTGTTTCATGTGCATAAATCTTCTCTCAACAAATAGACTATAAGCTTCTTAAGGGCAAGAGCTGTATCATTTTCTTCTTTCCTTGTTCTTCATAATAATTATCATATGATTCCATGCAATAAATGAAATTTATTATATGGAGTATCTACTATGAATGCATGATTGAATGAATGGGCATTTATTAAATGTGTACATTTGACTGTGTACAAATCATTAGGCCATGTCCTGGGAAATAAATACCAAAGATAATACATGCTCTCAAGGTGCTCACATTCTAATAGGGAGAGTCAATGAATATCCAAAGTTTCAAGTAGAAATCAGATAGAAAAGCCTAGTAGCCCTTAGGATGCAATAAGAGCAAGGCAGATGGTATTGCATGATTTCCATTAATAAGAAAAGCATCTGTTTCTGATGTTGAACTATTTGACAGTGCCAAGGACTTTGACATCCAGAACATTTCTTTCTTTTTTTAATTTTTTATTAATTTATTTTTAGTTTTCAACATTCACTTCCATAAGATTTTGAGTTCCAAATTTTTGCCCCATCTCTCCCCTCCCCCCCACCCCAAGATGTCATGCATTCTTATTACCCTTTCCCCCAGTCTGTCCTCCCTTCTATCACCTACCCCTCATCTTCTATCCCCTTCCCTTCTATTTTCCTGAACAGCAAGATAGATTTCTATACCTCATTGCCTGTATATCATATTTCTCAGTTGCATGTTAAAACAATCTTTAACATTTATTTTTAAAACTTTGTGTTCCAAATTATCCCCCCTTTTCCCTCCCCCTCTCATTGAGAAGGCAAGCAATTTGATAAAGGTTATACATGTGGAGTTATGCAAAACACTTCTATAATAGTCATGTTGTGAAAGACTAACTATATTTCCCTTCATCCTATCCTGCTTCCCATTTAGTCTATTCTCTCCTTTCACTCTGTCCTTTCTCAAAAGTGTTTGCTTCTGACTACCCCTCCCCCACTCTGCTTTCCCTTCTATCATCCCCCCTCTATTATTCTCTTCTCCCTCTACTTTCCTGTATGGTTAAGATAGGTTTCCATACCCAATTAGGTATGTATGGTATTCCCACCTTAAGCCAAATCTGATGAGAGTAAGGTTCACTCAATCCCCTCTTACCTCCTCCCTCTTCCCCTCCACTGTAAAAGCTTTTTCTTGCCTCTTTTATGTGAGATAATTTACCCCAACTCTACCTCTCCCTTTCTCTTTTTCCCAGTACATTCTTCTCTCTCATCTTTTAATTGTATTATTTAGATATCATCCCTTCATATTCAACTCACTGTCTTCTCTCTTTCTCTATCTCTGTCTCTCTCTCCATACATACACACACACACACACACACACACACACACACACACACACGTGTGTGTGTATGTGTATATGTGTGTATTAAACAGTTCAACTTTAATAAATCCCCATTGGTTTCTCTTTCCTATTAACTTTTTTCATACTTCTCTTGAGTCTTGTATTTGAAAGTCAGATTTTCTATTCAGCTCTAGTCTTTTCATCTAAAATGTTTGAAAATCCTTTATTTCAGTGAATATCCAGTTTTTCTGGGTATGTGATTCTTGATTTTAATCCCAGCTCCTTTGACCTTTGAAATACCATATTCCTAGCCCTTTGATCCCTCAGTGTAGAAGCTGTTAAATCTTGTGTGATCCTGAGTGTGCTTCCACAATACTTGAATTGTTTCTTTCTGGCACTTTGCAATATTTTCTCCTTGACCCAGGAACTCAGGAATATGACTACAATATTCCTAGGAGTTTTTCTTTTGGGATCTCTTTCAGAAGGTTATCAGGGGATTTTTTTCAATTTTTATTTTACCTTCTGATTCTATAATATCAGGGCAGTGTTCCTTGATAATTTCTTGAGAGATGATGCCTAGGTTTCTTTTTTTGATTATGACTTTCAGTAGACCAATAATTTTAAATTTTTCTTTTCTGGATCTATTTTCTAAGTCAATTGTTTTTCCAGTGAGATATTTCACATTGTCTTCATTTTTCATTCTTTTGATTCTCTTTTATAATTTTGTGATTTCTCATGGAGTCATTAGCTTCCATCTGTTCCATTCTAATTTAGAAAGAATTATTCTCTTCAGTGAGCTTTTGGTCTCCTTTTTCTTTTGACCAATTCTGCTTTTTTAAGGTATTCTTCTCATTGGCTTTTTGCATCTCTTTTGCCATTTGGGTTAGCCCATTTTTTAAGATATTATTTTCTTCAGTATTTTTGGGTCTCCTTTAGCAATTTGTTGACTTGTTTTTCATGATTTTCTTGCATCACTCTCATTTCTCTTCCCAATTTTTCCTCTACTTCTCTTATTTTGTTTTCAAAATCCTCTTTGAGCTCCTCCATGGTCTGTAACCAATTCATATTCCTCTTGGAGGCTTTTGATGTAGGAGTTTGGATTCTTCTGTCCTCCTCTGGTTGTATGCCCTGATTTTCCTTGTCACCACAGTAAGATTATATAGTCTGAGTTTTTTTCCTCTGTTTGGTCATTTTCCCAAGCAATTACTTGACTTTTCAGCTCTTTGGTAAGGTAGGGCTTTGCTTCCAGGGTAGAGGATATACTGTCCCAGGCTTCAGGGGTTTTGTGCAACTGTTTTCAGAGATATAGGGGACCTGTAAATTTTCATTTCTTCCAAAGTGGTAGGATCAAAGGAGAGAAGTTTACTCTTTTCTTGACCTCTCATCGGTGAGTGACTACTTTTCTGCCTTGGCACTGTGAAGAGAATTCTCTCTCCTTTGCAGTCACAAGCTCCACCACACCAGTGCGCCTCCTTACCCCAGGACTGTGACTCAGATCCAAGCATGGGCAAAGCCAGAGAATCCTGCCTCAGCACCAGCAAAAAGGTTCCTGCAGTCTCCTCTGATCAGCCACTCAATCCCCTCACGGTCTCTGGACCAAGAGCTTAGGAAGCAGTCACTGCTGCTGCCCCTGCTTCCAACACCCCAGAGCTAGGGTGAGACCACACTCTTTTCTCACCTTTCCTGCATTCTAAGTTTTCTTTGGCATCTGTGATTTGAGAAATCCAGAAACCACCACAATTACCAGTGAATCATGCCAGTCTGTGTAGGCATAACCAGTGTTGGTCTGTGGTCCTCTCTCAGCCAGGTGCAATAGACCTTTCCTGTCAATCTTCCAGGTTGTCTTGGGCTGGAAATTTGCTTCATTCTGTCATTTTGTGGGTTCTGCTACTCTAGAATTTGTTTAAAGTCATTTTTACAAGTATTTGGAGGTTTTGCGAGAAGAACTCAGAACTTTCTTTCCTAGTAGTTGTGACTGCTAAGAAGGCAAAGGCTTTAGAGCAGAGCAAGTTGTCAGGCTGCATCTCCACAAGTGTTTCTTCCCTGGATGATGAGTAAACAGAGGATCTGGAAGTATTCAGTGGTTTCTGAGGGCTCTGTTGTTCCCAATGATGTTGGACTTAGAAAGCTTAGAAAATTAATTCCTTAGAAAGGAACAAATGGAGTTTTCCTAAAAATGATAAGCAAGGATATCCCTTATCATGCCTATTAGTCAATATTGTACTTGAAATGCTAGCTACAGCAACAATAGAAGAAAAAGAAATTGAAGGAATTAGAATAGGCAATGAGGAAACAAAAATATCACTTTTTGGAGATATTATGAGGGTGTACTTAGAGAATCCTAAAATATACTAGCTGAAATAATTAATAACCTAAGCAAAGTTGAAAGATAAAAAATAAATCCACATGAATCATTAGCATTTCTATATGTTACCAACAAAGTCCAGCAATAAAAAATAGAAATTGAAATTGCATTTAAGATAACTGCAGGCAATTAAAAATATTTGGGATTCTACCTGCCAAGATATAACAGCAAGCAAAGTAGAATCTTTGCTATTTTTCTGGATTGAGTTTTAACCAATCAGATATATGCACATGGGCTCTAGGCAATCAGATACTTGGGTTCTAGTCAATCATATACTGAGTATAACTGTATATAAAGAGAGAGCCAGTGTTGAGAGAGTGAAGGTGAAGAGAGCCAGTACTGAAGGGGTGAACCAGCATTGAGAAGAAGAGAGCTGGGAGAAGACCTCTGAGTTGAGAGAGGAGACCTCTGAGGGCACAGACTTGCTGAAAGAACCTCTGAAGTTTGAAAGCAGATGGAGCTGGAGAGTAGAAACATACCCACGAGAAGGAGGCTAAGCCCCTTTTGAGAGCTATTAAAGTGAACTGAGCTGTTAACACAGAGCCTGTGGACTTTGGAGGTGAATTGAGATGATGGTGCTGATGGTGTGTCAGTATTATTGGCCTGTTGAGTGTTGTTTTCCCAGACGCAGAAATGGAGCAGTCCCGTGGAACTGAGACGTGGAACAGGCACAAAGAGCTGCCTACAAGTGAATCCAGGTGAAAGTCAGGAGAGGTTAGCCAACAGAGGAAGAGCCATGGAACTTGGAAGTCAATCTTGGGTTAAGATGAAAGAGCACTTTACTTGGACATTGGTATTGATTAAAAAGAGTGTTCTTACTATGACCTAGGGGTGGATGGTGTAGACTTTACTTGGACACTTGGTGTTGATTAAGGATGTTGCTATGAATGTTATGCTTTACTTTACTGAACAATGTTTGTTTATAACTGAATAGGGAGTTCATGATGCTATGCAATTAGACCTTTGAAATTATTTACAGCAGTGTACTCAGGTGTACTGCTGTGAGTGATTGACTTTACACAAGACAAACCCAGGAATTATATGAACAAAGTTAGAAAATACCTTTCACACAAATAGAGTCAGATCTGAACAACTGGAAAAATATTAATTGTTCATAGGTGGGCTGAGCCAATACAAAAAAAATTGATAACTCAACCCAAATTAATTTACTTATGCAGTGCTATGTCAATCAAAAATTATTTAATAGAGCTAGAAAAAAATAACAAGATTTATCGGGATCAAGAATATCAAGGGAAATAATGAAAAGAATATGAACGAAGATGGTCTAGCTCTAGCAGATTTCAAACTGTATTATAAAGTGTAATCATCATGACACTCTGCAGAATGGCTAAGAAATAGAGTGGTAGATCAGTGGAATAGATTAGGTATAGAATGCACAGTAGTAAATGACAATAGGAATCTAGTGTTTGATAAATGTAGAAATCTAAGCTTTGGGGACCAGTACTCACTATTTAACAAAAACTGCTGCAACAACTGGAAAGCAGTTTGGCAAAAACTAGGTATAGACCAATATGTTATACAATATACTAAGATAAGGTCAAAATGAGGAAGTGATTTAGACATAAAAGCTGATACCATGAGTACATTAGAGAAGCATGGAATAGTTTGCCTGTCAGATCTATGGATAAGGGAAGAATTTATGAACAAAACAAGAGATAGACTTACGGGATATAAAATGGATTATTTTGATTACATTTACTGTCAAGTTGTTATAATATGAGAAAAGGGAATAAAACGTAGAAAATATTTGTTTATGTGGTGAGTTCTGAATAACGACAAGTGGTTTAGAAGACAAGAACTGAGGATCTCAATGAGTAGGGGGGACACAAAGCATTTTGCAGTGACTTACATTGGATATATAACGATTGAAATTCTACAGCATCCAAGAGACAAAACAGAAACCCCCCCCAGACTTGTCACAGTACACATCTTACTCCTGACTTCTGGTCATTCACATGGGTACAGACAATATTGCCAGAAGTAATCTAGAAAGTGTTGTCAAAGATTATGAAGCCCTGGGAAAGAAACTGAAACTGGGACACGCATTGTATTTTCATCATACCTCTCCACTGAAGGCAAGAGATGCAGAACAGAAAAGCTGCTTTGAGAAGGGTGCCTGATACACACAGGCACACACACACACAACAGCGGGGAGAGAGGAAAGGAGAGAGAGACAGACAGACAGAGAGACACACAGAGAGAATAGAAATATAAATAAATATATGCAGATATTGATTTATATACATAAACATGTATATATTCACACCACGTTAGATATCCAAGAGAGTAGTTACAATATAGGAAGACTAGCAGTAAAGACTTCCAGAAGTTCACAAGTGACAAAAGGAAGAAGTCAACAGCCTCATATGTCTATTCATTAAGTTTAGGTAACAAGTAAAATGAAAGAGAAATCCTAATGAAAAGGTATACATTTGATCTCACAGGTAGAATTGAGATATGGTGGAAAGGGACCATGATTAAAATGTCTCTAGATAGGCATACATTTTTAGAAAAAGATTGGTGACAGGGTGGGCAAGAGAAGATAGATAGATAGATAGATAGATAGATAGATAGATAGATGATAGATAAATAGATGGATGATATATATGTGTCTACATATGAGGAGAGATGTGGAGGGAGACAAAGAGAGTGAGACAGAGAAACAGAGACACAGAGAAACATATGCTCCTTTCCTTTGAGGAAATCCAGGCCCAGGATAGAAGAAGGATAGTTGGGATAGTTATCTGTGTTAAAAGTAATGGAGGAAAAAAGAATTATGAAATATATTAATAATCTAACATAATGAGCATTACCAGGGCCTTGTCCAAGGTGTGACCCAAAGGAACATTGCAGAGTGTAGAAGGAAGCCTCCTGGATTCCAACTGAGATTCCTCCACCTCCTAATTGTATGGTCCCTTCCCCTCTCCGAATCTCAGCTTTTTCATCTTTAAAGCCAGGATAATCACGTCCATGTCAGCAGCTGGTGGCACAGTGGATAGACCAGCCTCAGACACTAGCTTTATGACCCTGAGAAAATCACTTAACCCTGTTTGCCTCCATTTCCTCATCTGTAAAATGGGTTTCTTTTTAACATGGCCAATGCATGGATTTGTTTTATTCAACTACATGAGATCCAAAAGATGGTGGAAATAAGAAGCTCTTCTGGTCAAGACCCTCAGCAATGACTGTAAGACCAGCCAAACCATGCCAAGAAGATCCCATATGCCTACCAGCAGCCACAGAACCAAGGAACATCAGGAGCTCTGCAATGCTGAGGATATGAATAGCCCCTCCACATCTCCCACGCATGTAACCCTCCTTTCATGCATCCTGACCACATATGATCCCTATGTTTTTGCACCTCTGTGTACATTCATGATGCACATATGTATTTTGGGGAGAGTGTGTACTAGGTTTGTGAGGGAATATTGCATAGTGATTTTTCCTAGCATGCTTTTTCATCGAAACTTTTGCTTTAAACTTATTGGGCCTTTTGGCTGACTTGTAAAGTTAAACTCGTCTATGAGCTATTATTTTGAGTGGATCCGCATTGTACTTTAAACTTTGCATTAACACGACAACTAGTGCCTCCAGTTGTTTCATATAAATGTGAGTTATCATTGTCATGGGACAAAGGAAAAACAACAATTATGTTATACACACACACATACACACATGCACATACACACATGCACACACACACACACACACACACACACACACACACACACACTCCACCTCCCTTCCAAAGTTCCACTTCTTACCTGACAGAAAACAAGGCCATTGTCTCCAGAAAGTACAGCCCTGTACCCCCATTACATTAGAATGTTAATAGGTTTAGTACATTAACCAATTGACACCTTGGGTCCAGAGCAGATAAGAATATGAGAGATGATGAAAGAAGTTCCCAGAAGAGAAATCTAAGGAAAGCCTGGAGTAATCAGACAGAACTTTATAGAGAAGGTTAGGATGGACCTTGAAGGATAGAGAGGAATTATTTAAGAAGCTGAAAGTGGGGAGAAAGACATTTTAAACAGGATATTAACACAAGGCAAAAACATTCTGCCTAAAGTAGAAAGTATACAGAAGGGAATAAGATAAAATAAAGTTAGACAGACATTCACAACTTGACCAAAAAAATCTTTCCAACTTCATTATCCATCATTTCCTTTCCTGTACACTACAACCAGTAGTGAACTCTCTGTTTCTTATCCATCCATCAAGGCTTCTGTATTTTTGGACTAATCATTGTCCATGTCTGAAATGAACTCCTCCTTCACTGGTATGTCATAGAATCCCACCCTTCCTTCTAGACTTGGTTCAAGCACTGCCTTCTCCAAAAAGTCTTTTCTGATTCCTCTATCAGTGCCTCTTCTCCATAACTACCTTCTATTTAACACCTTGGCATTAATTTTCTATTGCTCTATATATATTTACACACATTGATGTACAAATTATCTTTACAATAGAATGCAAGCCTTTAAAATGAGCGGTTGTTCTTTTTTTCTTTGTAACTCCAGCACTTAGGACTCAGGAAAATGGTAGGTACTTAATAAATGTGTGTTGACTGACTATATGAGGAAGGAAAACCAAAATGCAAAAGGTCTTAAAAATCAGGTAAAACCTTAATGGAACTTAATGCAGTGGACTATGGAGAGCCATGTTAGATTGGAGGAAAGGGAGGAATGAAAGGTATTTTAGGAATATTAAAAAGGCAAAAACATGCAAGAAAGGTGAGAGGTCTTATAAATCATTCAACTCCTTTGAAAACTGCACAAACATGAAATGTCAAATGGCACAGGCTAAAAGGATCTTAATTCCCTCAGCCAACAAAATCTATCTACTTATTTGGGGTGGGGAGGTGAGGAGGAAGGATATTTTTTAATATCTCTTTCAGCTCTATCATCCTATGTTTTAAGAAAGGAGGATTCTGACTAGGAGAGGGAGAGATTAGAAGGTGAGAGAGAGAAGGAGACAGATTCAGAATGAGAATCTACATGAATGAGAGAGGTGGAAGAGTGTGTACTATTGGTAAGAAGGGATGCGGATGGGGGAGAGAGTGAGCCAACAGTGTGCATGAGGGAGGGAATGAGAGTTTGTGTGCACAGGATGAGAAAATGGTTTTTAAAAAATGTTCCATAATATTTCTTAGCATTTCATCAAAAGAACATTTATTCAAACAAGGCAGTTGCATCTTTGCACATTTCAATATTTTTCGCATATTAACAATTGTTGTATTTTAGGTGACCAAAAACAAAACTTTAAAAGAATGATAACATGAGGCAGAAACAGGAGCAAAGGCTAGTCAAACACTAGTCTGTTCCCTATCCCCATTTGAAGAGACCTCTCTTTCCTTCCAGAGTCAGGATTTCACTCTCTTTGACTTTGCATCAGTTTCTTCTTTCCCCACAAGCACAAACCAGTGCTGAGAGCAAAATAATATGGGCATACGTTTTCCCAGTTAGCACTGGAGGTCTCATTATTCCCTCTGCCCAAGTTTTTGCTAAGGAGATTGCCCTCTCCTCCTCTCCATCCCCCCACATCAAAGGGCCTGATTCATCATGTTCCCTGGTCAGAAGCCCTCCCAGAGAGATGGGGAGCAAGGGGCTTCCTACATTCTGCGTTCCCTGGGGTTTGCAGAGATGAATGCAGCCCAGGCTTAGAGATGATGGATTTGCTCTAATTTCCATGTTTACCGGTTTGCTAGGGCTATAATTTGTACTTGTTGTCTGAGTTCCTCCAGGCCCATTCCACTGGGGAAAGTTTTGTGAGGAAGGTTCCAAGGCAGATCAGAAATGTCTTGTAACCACAGCACCACCACATGGCTTCGTGTAGTTTGGTCTCAATCTCACTGTCTTACCATGCTGGACACTAGCAATGGAAACTCCACAAAAGATTCTTTGGCCTCCTTGTCTTTGGACCAGGAGCAAGGTCAGTTTGGTCCTCCTGGGGACATAAAGTCCTCAAAGCCTCAAAGGAACTGATTACACCATTAAAAGGAACTATTTCTTAAGTCAATTGTCTTAAAAAAAAAAAAACACCATACTAGACCTCCCTCTTTTCACTGCAGAGGTGAGTAACTATAGATAAAGAATGGGTGTGGAACACTTTTATACTGTCAGGCCCATTATAAGATGTGTTTGATCAGTTTTGCTGACTGTTTTCCTCTATTTTTTTCTTTCTCATAAGGGATGACTATCAGGGAAGGTGAAAGGGGAAGAAATATATTTAGAAATGTATATGACATAAAAATAAAAAATAATTTAAAAAATTTTAACATTTTTATTTAGTTTTGAGTTCTAAATTCCATCCTTCTATCCCTCCCTCTTTTTTCCCCCTCCTTAAGATAGTAAGCAATCAGATATAGGTTATACATGTGCAATTGTATAAAACATTTCCATATTAGTCATTTTGTACAAAAAGACTCAAAAGAAAAAAAAAGGAAAGTGAAAAATAGGATGCTTCAGTCCGTATTCAGTCAATATTGGTTCTTCCTCTGAAGGTGGATAGTATCTTTCATCATTAGTCTTTTGGGATTACCTTCAATACTTGAATTGCTGAGAAGAGTTAAGTCATTCACAATTCTTCACTGAACAATATTGCGGTCACTGTGTACAACATTCTCCTGGTTCTCTTCACTTCACTATGCATCAATTCATGTAAATCATTCCATGTTTTTCTGAAATCATCCTTCTTGTCATTTCTGACAGCACAATAACACTCCATTACAATCATATACCACAACTTGTTTAGCCATTCCGCAATTGATGGCCATCCCTTTGATTTCTAAATCTTAGCCACCACAAAAAGAGCTGCTATAAATATTTTTGTACAAATACATCCTTTCCCCCTTTTTTGGATGTGGCATACAGATCTAGCAGTGGTATTGCTGGATCAGAGGGTATGCACATTTTTCTAGCCCTTTGGACTAGAATGGTTGGATCCATCCACAACTCCACCAACAGTGCATTAGAGTCTGAGTTTTCCCACATCCTCTCCAACATCCAACATTTCCTTTTTTGTCATATTAGCCACTCTGATAGGTGTGAGGTGATACTTTTGCATTTCTCTGATCAATAGTGATTTAGAGCATTTGTTCATATGACTACAGATAGTTTTGATTTCTTTGTCTGAAAACTACCTGTTCATATCCTTTCACTATTTACCAACTGAGAAATAACTTGTATTTTTCTAACTTTAACTCAGTTCTCTATATATTTGAGAAATGAGACCTTTATCAAAGATATTTGTTCAAATATTTTTTCCAAGTTCTCTGCTTTCCCTATAATTTTGATTGCATTGGTTTTATTTGTACAAAAACTTTTTAATTTTATGTAATCAGAATTATCATTTTACATTTTGTAATACTCTCTATACTTTCTTTTGTCCTAAATTCTTCCCTTCTCCATAGATTTGACAGGTAAACTATTCTTTGCTCTCCTAATTTTCTTGTGATATCCCTCTTTATGTGTAAATCACATGCCCATTTTGACCTTATCTTGGTATATGGTGTGAGATATTGGTCTACACCTAGTTTCTGCCATATTGTTTTCCTGTAATTTTTGTCAAATAATGAGGTTTTATTCCAAAAGTATGGATCTTTGGTATATTATAAACTAGATTAGTGTGGTCATTTATAATAATGTAATTTATACCTAATCTATTCCACTGATCCACGATTCTATTTCTGGTATTTCCATACCAGATTGTTTTGATAATTATGGCTTTATAATACAGCTCAAGATGTGGTATGGCTAGACCACTTTTTTTTCAGATTTTTTTTTATTGATACCCTTGATATCCTTGAGATATTATTCTTCCAGAGGAATTTTGTCATTTTTTCTAGCTCTATAAAATAGTTTTAACAGTTTGATTGGTATGACACTGAATAAATAGATTAATTTAGGTAGAACTGGTTTTTTTTATCATATTGGTTCAGCCTACCCATGAGCAATTAATATTTTTCCAATTGTTTAGATCTGGCTTTATTTGTGTGAGAAGTATTTTATAGAAGTGTTCATATAGTTCCTAGGTTTGTCTTGACAAGTAGACTCCCAAGTATTTTATATTGTCTACAGTTATTTTAAATGGAATTTCTCTATCTCTTCTGGCTGGACTTTCTTGGTAATATGTAGAAATACTGATGATTTGTGTGGGTTTATTTTGTAACCTACAACTTTGCTAAGGTGGTTAATAATTTCAAGCAGGCTTTTAGTTGATTCTCTAGGATTTTCTAAGTCTACCATCATATCATCAGCAAACAGTAATAGATTTGCTTCCTCTTTGCTTATTCTAATTACTTTAATTTCTTTTTTCTTCTATTATTGCTGTAGCTAACATTTCTAATATAATATTAAATAATACAGGTAATAATGGACCTCTTTGCTTCAACCCTGATTGAGAAGACTTCTCCATTACAGAATATGGTAATTTTAGATAAATATTGCTTATTTTAAGGTAAGTTGCATTTATTCCTAGGTTCTCTGGTATTTTTCATAGAAATGGGTGCTATATTTTGTCGAAGGCTTTTTTTTCTTTTTTAATCAAATTAACCAATGGTTTGTGTATTTTATTGAGTTTTTTTCATAAAAAAGCTTCTATTTTTATTTACTAGTTCAATTGTTTTCTTATTTTCAATTTTATTAATCTCTCCTTTGATTTTCAGAATTTCTAATTTGGTGCTTAATTAAGGATTTTTTATTTTTCTACTTTTTCTTGCATGTCAAATTCATTGCCTGCTTTTTCTCTATTTTATTGATGTAAGCAATTAGAGATAATAATTTTCACCTAAGTACCACATTGACTGTAACCCATAAATTTGGGTATGTTGTCTCATTGTTGTTCTTTTCTTTAATGAAGTTATCAATTGTTTCTGTGATTTATTCTTTGATCCACTTGTTCTTTAGGATTAAGTTAATTGCCAATTAATTTTTAATCTCTTTCCATTGTCCATTATTGAATATAATTTTTATTGCATTATTACCTGAAAAGGATGCATTTACTGTTCCTGCTTTCTGCATTTGGTTGTGAAGTTTTTATTTCCAATACATGGTCAATTTTTGTGTAGATGCCCTTTACTGCTGAGAAAAATGTATATCCCTTTCTGTTCCCACCTAATTTCTCCACAGATATATTATATTTAACTTTTCCATTATTTTATTCACCTCCTTAAATTCTTTCTTGCTTATTTTATGGTTATATTTATCTAGTTCTGACAGGGAAAATTTGAGCTCCCCCACTAGTATAGTTTTATTTTTTATTTTCTCCTGTAACTCATTCCACTTCTTCAAAAATTTAGATGCTATACTACTTGATAGAGATATGTTTAGCACTGATATTACTTCATTGTCTATGGTACCTTCAAGCAAAATATAGTTTCCTTCTTTATTTCATTTAATTAGATGTATTTTTGCTTTTGCGTTGTCTGACATCATGATTGTTACCCCGACTTTCTTTTCTTCAGTTGAAGCATGAGATTTTGCATCAGCCTCTTACCTTTACCTTGTGGGTACCTCTCCACTTAAATGTGTTTCTTATCAACAATATGTTGTAGATGTCAATAATTTTTAAACCATATTAGCCTAGTCCTCCAACTACAGAAAAAAACATATTTTGGAAGTCATATTCACTTTTTTTAATCTGGATCTGAGATTTCATCTATATAGGAGCCTATATTGACAATGTTGTGAAATTTACAGTCTCAAAGAACTGCCTGGTCACACAGTACATGCCAGAGGTAAGATTTGAACCCAGTTTTTCCAGACTCTAAAGCCATGCTTTACCTATTATACCCCATTGCTGCTCACATATACATATATGACCATATCTAAAATACCGCATTCAGTTCTGAATATTACAGTTTAGGAAAAACACTGATAATCTAGGGAGTATAGAGAGGAAAGCAACCAAGGAGATATGGGGCCTCCAAGTTCATATCATATGGATTTAGTTTAGTCGAAGGAATATAGATATTCGGCATGAAGAAAAGATTTAAAGGGAAATTGTAAAGGGCTATATGTGAAGAGCAGCTATGTCAAAGAGATATTAGACTTGAACTGTTTGGTTACAGATGGCACAACCAGGAGAAACTGGTACACAGTGCAAAGAAGCAAATTTAGATTTGACAGTAGAAAAGCCTTCCAGCACACAGAGATTTCCAAAATTCAATTGGGTTGCCCTGAAAAGTGGAGAACTCCTCCTCATTGGGGGTCTTCATGAAAATGGCAAATGACCTCCCATGGGGCATGATACACCAGAAATGCTTTTACAGGCCTGGACTGGATTAGATAGACTCTTAGTCCCACCTCATTCTCAAATTCTGAAATATATATGCATAGCTATGTGTATATTTGGACCATGCCTGAGATAGTTGGCATACTAAACTTGAGGGAAACATATCTACAACTGTGGACTGGGACTTATTCTGTTACTTTTAATCTTAGAAATCTTCCTCAGACACAGATGTTAAATAACTTGCCCAAGGTCACACAATCAGTATGCATCAGAGGCAGGACTTGAACTCAGGTCAGGCTCCCTACAATATTGCTATATACATGCATGCATACATACACACGTACATATATATACACATATATACATATGCACATATAGATGTATATGTATTTATATACATATGTGTATGTCTATAAAAAGCATATGTGTACATTTGATTGTTTCATAATTTGTCCAGGCCAAAAACTTCTTCAACAGATGGCCAGCCTACTGGTGATGTGCCTTTCCATAGTTAGCCAGAATGGTACTTTAAAAAAATTTCGTTAAAATCTGTTATCTCATAAAACAGAGATAAGCAGTGGAGGGTTAAACCAGTTTAAAGAATGCTTTGCAATACAGCCAACTAACCAAAGTCAAAGCAAGCTTGTTTAAGGGTGAAAAATACAAAAAGGACAACAAATACAAAAGAGTTGTAAAAAGTATTCAAAGAAACTGGTTTTCTTCCATAATGACAGTGGAACCTCCACACTGGGACCCCAACATAATATTTCCAGATGTGATTGAAGAGGAAATAGAAAAAAATCATTAAAAGGATAAACAATCAAAAAATCAGCCAGATAGCCAGATTGAATCAAGTGTTTATAGAATAGACTGATATGTGCTTGAAGTAAGGCAACAATGCAACTGTAGGAACACTGAGTGAGCAATATGCTAGCCTTCTAAGGGAGAAGACATCAAAAATACAGGAGAAATCTCAGACCTTATCAATATTGAAAAAAGATATACAAAAATAACATGAATGACTGTTCACCTATACACCTATCCTCCTTTCTACACAGTTCTTTTAGTCATCTATACCCAAGTTAAGGACATTCTGAATGAGTTTATTAGTAGAGAACAAGCAGGCTTCTACAATTGATATTCAACAATGAGTCACATCTTCACCACTTCATAATTAACTGAAAAGTGTAGAGAATACAAAATTCCATTGTGCGTATTGTTTGTTGATTACCAAAATAAGTCATTTGATCCAATAAAGCATAACACTATCCTATGGTCTTTCTTACAAAAATAAAATGGTTTCTCCCATCTAGACATGAAAATTATTAAAGATTTCTTTAAAAGATATGACAACAGAAATAATTCTTTTCGATGACCCCTTGACCAGAAACATTGATTAGGTAAGGCATAAAGCAGGAAGATATATGGTTGCCAAACATGTTCACTAATATAGTGGAGGATATTTGGGGAAGAGTCCAAGTTGGAGGATTCTTTATGGATAGTGAAGTCCTCCAAATGCTCTTGTTTGAATATGACATTGCACTCATTGTATCATGTGCAGAACCTACTGGAAGAGATTTGTAATCACTCAAAAGAGTTTGCTCTGACTATCCACAGATGAAAGACCAAGTGGATGAAGAATGGCAATTGTCCAGATTATAATAACCATTTGAATGGAAAACTTATAGAATTTGTCCAGTGCTATACATGACCAGAACTGACAGTTCAGGTGGAAAACAGGTTGGATCAAGAACTAAATTGGAAGAAAGTGAGGTGAATTGCCTCCAGCCTCCTTTAATAACCCCAAGATTCCCATGAAAGCAAAAGCCCAACTTTTTAATACCAACTTCTGCTGATGTTGTTGTATGATAATGAAACAGAATACAACAATGTCAAAAGAATTAAAAATGGATATAACACAAAAGGTAATGAAGAGGCATGTGGTGAGTATGAAGAGGCTATAAAATATAACCAATGAGGAACTTTAAAGCAGAACAATAATAAAAATAAGCATGTAGATAGATATATGTAATATGTACATATATAATTACATGTTGTATATATGTTATATATTATTATGTGTGTAATATAAATTATATAATATATTGTATAATGAGAAGAATATAATATATTATATAATAAGAAGAAAAGATGGACTGGTTATGTGGCTAGGGCAAGGGACAAATGGCCATTATGGTACACTTGTAATGTCAGGAGAAAGTGAGGAAGGTCTATAGCATATTGGATGAACCCCTTATAGCAAACTTATGGTAATATCATAGACCAGAGTAACACAGAATGACTAAGATATAAAATCTATATCCTTTGAAGCAACTTCCTAGTTGATGAGATCACAGATCTATTTAACTCTGTGTGTGTGTGTATTCTGAGTATATGTACATATAATGCATAGATGTATATCTACATATATGTATATACACATATCTACAAATCACTCTACATATGATTTAATTTAATCCTTAGAATAACTTTGTGGGATAGATGCTATCATTACCCCCATTTTTCCAATGAGGAAACTGGAGCTAAGGAAGTTAAGTGACTTTTCCAAGGTCACATAGCTAAAAAGTGTCTAAGGAAAGATGGATTCAGGTCTTCCACATATAGACAGACAGCCAGCACTGGAGACAGGAAGACATAGGTTCCAGTTCTGACTCTGATACAAGTTCTGACTCTGTGTGACCCCAGGTAAGTCACATAACCTCTCAATATCACCAAACAATTTTTCAAAACTCTTAAGTTGCAAAGCAGTTTCAGATGTACTAAGAGAAGAGAATTCCTTATATCAATAAAATTACAGACATTTGTGTTTATATGTGTATATGCATATACACACACATACTGTATGTGTTGTATGTATATTTCATTTGTTTATTTATGGGGCAGCTAGGTGGTGCAGTGGATAGATCAATGGGCCTGGAGTCAGGAAGACTCATCTTCCAGAGTTCAAATCTGGCTTCAGACATTTACTGTGTAACCCTAGGCAAGTTACTTAACCCTGTTTTACCTCAGTTTCTTCATCTGTAAAATTAACTGGAGAGGAAAATGGTAAATCATTACACCCTCTTTGATAAGAAAATCCTAAGTGGGGTCACGAAGAGTCAGACATGACTGAAAATAATGTGTGTATGTGTGTGTGTTCTTGGAACATATTCATATGCAGGTATACATGTAAACACAGATGTCTATTTGGAGGTATCAGCACTTTTTAATATGTCTATAATTCAGAAACTAAAAAGACTAAATTATTAGTTAATTCATTAATAGTTAATTAGTTAATTAACTATTAATTAATTAATAGCTAAAAAGACTAAATTAATCTAACCTTAATGCATAATACATTACAACAATACAGAAACTAGACAAATACGTTTGTCATCTGAAATCTGTTGGTGAAATGACATAGAGTTGTCCGAAAATCCCAGCTGCTAAATTGATATTAGAGCAAGTGAAAGGGACAAGAGGCAGAACTAACCATCATCCAGGTGGTTAAGTGGACTCTCAATCTCTGCCCTGAGGTCAGTTTCCTGATCCAGAGCTCTAGACCTTCTTTGTTCTGCCTAACAACCTTACGTCCCATCAGAGATATGAGACACAGCACGGTACCCTCAATCAGAACCTAATAATTGATCAATGAGCTTACTGGCAGCTTGTCATAGAATTCTTAATTGCTGCATGATGACTGCAATTATTCCAACTTTGCATCTCTGAATCTGGAATGACTCCTGGATTCTTGGCTTTAACTTGGCAAATCCTTATTTGTACAGACATCTTTAGATAAGCAAAGAGTGTCAGGTGTCTAAGAATTTTGGAAGTTGGCCTCTGATTTTAGGTGAAAGAAAAGGAGGCTTCCTTGAGTGTCCAGCTCACCAGTGGAGGGAAGACATACAAACAGAAGATGTGTCACCAGGGAACATGTATGGGGAACACAAACAGAGGAGATAGAACACATGCACAGCCAGGGTAATTCCCATCTTCAATGCTTTTTAACATCTTCTAGTAATACCATCCTGCCACTCTCTTCTGGGCATTGTGTCTCTAGCATTACCACTTTTCTGAGATGATTACCTCATCCCTCTTCTCTGTTAGACTCTACTAATCAAGCTGCTCTCTGATACCATCTACTGGGCTTCAGCTCCACAGGACCACCTTCTAAGTTTGTTGCTTTTTTTAACCAAGTGGAAAGCTGCTACACAGAAAACAAACTACATACTTCACTGGTCTCTGCTGTAAATTGCCTCATCTTATTTTGTATATACTGATATGTGTACTTGTTTCCTTAATAGAATGTAAACTCCTTGAGGATAGGGATTATTTCTACTTTTGTCTTTAAATTCCCAATTCCTAGCTAGCACAGAGTCCTTTGTCAAATGACATCTGACAAGGGTAAATCACCAGACAAGAGGAGAATACCAAAGAGCAGTCTGGCAAGTAGAGTCTAGCCAAGACCACAAGATCCCCAACAGAGAACAGACAACGGAGAGATGTGCTACCCAGTGGAGAACAGCATGATGACATCACTGCAGAACATCAGTAGCTCTACAGCATTGGAGATGTGAGTTACCCTGATCATATATATGTCCTGTTCCCTACATGTGTACCCTGAAAAGACTAGATTTCATTTTAGCCTGCGGCACTCTGGTTGGCTTTTATCTGACTGCCCTTAGCAAAGGATAATAGCTCAAAGGCTTGACTAAGAGCTCTTTAGTCCATAGACCAGACTTGGAGACACACCTCCCAAAGGGCATTAAAAGCCAGACAGAGAGCAACAGGCAAAAATTCTGCCTCTTCTTTTGAGTGCTTGTGTCTGGTGCTGATATGAAGTCTGTGGTCCCAAATTGAGGGTTGGAAAATACCTTGCAATTACTAGTATTTCCTAGTAGGAATTCCTATGCTTCCCAAAATCCATTTTGAAGCCTTGATAAAAACAAAAGACCACAAGAGGGCTTTCTATCTACTGGGGTTACTTGGCTCTTCAAATCCTCTTTAATTGTCATACAAATAACATTAAGAAGCTATGCACAGAAAGCAAGGTCACTTTATGCCCACACACACATTTGCATATGTAAGTATGTGTGTATGTACGTTTATTAATAGAGGTACCTGTTACCTTCTCCACTGTCACATAAGCTCTTCCTGAGCAAGAATTGTTTTATTCTTTGTACGTGTCTCTCCAGCTACTGTTCTATCATAGAACTTCCCTCAGCATCTGGGGTCTCCACTCCCTGGAAAATAGAACTATCATTGTTGCCTTGTCATGCTGGAATATCCCCTAATCATTCTGCCTCCCCTTGTCCAATTGGTGAGTTCCTACTGAGACCAAGACTTTGTGGAGTGGCCCAGGCTAGCCAGACTTCATTGCCCTCCTGTCCCTGACACCGACTCCCAGACTTCACAATCATGCCCTTGAGCCAGTCTACTACCGCCATTTCTTTTTTAACTCCCTGATGTATATTGTCTTCCCTCAATTTAAATGTAAGATGTTTGAGGGCAGAACCTTTATTTTTTGCTTCTATTTATATCCCCAGTGCTGAAGCACAGTACCTGGCACATAGTAAGTGCTTAATAAATGTTTATTTCCTTCCTTTTTTTTCTTCTTTTTTTCCTTCCCTCCTTCCTTCCCAATGCCTACATGTGTACCTAGGACAAAGCAGACACTTAATAAATGTTGATTATTAGTTGATTGATTGATAGACACCAACTCTACCTAGAGTTCTTTCCATTATATTACAGTAGTGTGTCTGGTGGATCAGAGGACCATCAGGGTATTGTGGAAACAAACACTAGATGACAGGAAGAAAAGGATTTGGTAGCAGGGGGTACAGAGGTAGACAAGCAAAGGAATCCTAGCAAGGAGATGAAGTACAATATCAGAATAATCTGGTATTGGGCAACAGGAAGAAATCCAACCAGGCAAGAAACAGGTGATTTTTAGACCCTAGACACAGAGACCCACTGTAAGGATAGGAGCCCAGAATCTAGGTTCACCTAGTGAAAGCCCAGCATGGTCTTAGCCTTAAAGAAAACTTGGATAAAAAGAGCAAGGAACCATAGTAGAAACCCAGACATAATGAGACAAGAAAAGGACCTAATGACTGAAGAGGTTTGGAGCACAAAAGGAAAAAGGCAAGGACATGGTCAGAGAGCTTGAGTAAGGCCAGCCAGCAGCAAGGAAGATTCAGTGTGAACCCCTTGAGCTATAGATTGGAGACAATCTTTATTTCTCTGGCCTAGAGGCATGTGATCTCAGGACCTGGGACAGAGCTAATGCCACAAGACAGGCTCCTGCCTTGGAGACTGGAAGAAAGCTAGTCAAGAATCCAGGCAGGTGGCCACACAGCTAGATGGGGATCACAGTCACTAGATCCCAGACCTACACTCTCTTAATTACAGCAAATTAAAAGCAGTTGTTTAGCTACTTCCTTCAGATCATTTATTGAAAGAACAGTTTGAATATTTGTATTCAGTTCAGGGCAATTGCTATTTTTTCTCCCACTCATGAGTAGAATTGAGCATTAAAGTAGTATCAACACACACAATCCAGTTATATGTAAAAGACATAATAGTAACTGAACAGACCTAGAGTCTTTCAAGAAAAAAAAAAGCAGAAATTCCCAAATTAATCCCTAGAGCTAGCACAGTAGATCAAACAACCCTGGATCCTTCCTCTGCATGACACCAAATATTAGGTCCCATCCCCAGCAAAGCATACAAGAGGAAATGCCAGATTCTAAAGGCAAGCATCCTTAGAAAGAAATGTCTGTACCACCTTAAAAGCCTTTCCCCCGCCTCCACTTGAGAGAAGAAATGATTAAACATTGAGACCCTATGGAGATATTATCTTAATGCCTGGGAAACATTTGCTATTCATATCCTCATTAGATTGAAAACACAGCAAAGAGTTTTAGGGTTTGGGGGAGGTAACCGTACAGAATAACGACTTGAACAAGATACATATTAGTGCCTCCCATTGTTCATGTAGTCAACAATCACCAGATTCGGCAGTCACTATCAATTTAGAGAAATGGATTTAATTTCTAAATGAGAATCCTTACTGTTTAGACAAGATAGATGAATGAACTAGGCATACTTGTGTTCAGACATTCTTGTTTTCAGACATAGATATAGAGATACACTCTATATAAATAGCATACACACACACACACACACACACATATATATATATATATATATATATATATATATATATATATATATCATGGATGAAATGAAATCATAACTATCTTTAATATCAATCTATTCCCAAGCCAATCCAATCATGTATTCAGAGAAGGAACAACTCTGTTTAGTCAATTTATTGCAAGGTTTCTATATGTTTCCAAGAGTATTCCAAGGGATTACAAAAAGAAGACTCTTAACTACTGTGATTGTTAAAATACAGGTGAAGATGACAATCAGTTGGTAAACTCTACCATACATACCCAGAAGAGAGAAAGGGAGGAAAGGGACAAGGAGGAGGAAAGAAAAAAAAAGCATTAAGTGCTTGTTTTGTGCCAGGCTTTACAAATTATCTCGATTTTCATAACAACCCTGTGAGGTAGGTGATACTTTGATTCCCATTTGAGGGAAACTGAGGAAACTGAGTTAAGTGACTTGCCAGGCATCGCATAGCTTATCCACTGTACCACCTAGCTGCCCAACCCTGAAAAAAGTGCTTAATTTCTGCTCCCAAGATTAACACCACAAACTGTACCTGGGCAAACAATGATTCACATCCTTATTTTGGTGTGGAAGAGGGGGAACCAGCGGGATTTGAGGAGGACTTCACCTCAGCATAACATCTAGAAGGCTCCAATTTTAATTAATCATTCGTCCCAACTAGGTGCTAATTGTTTTTACCTGTTGTAGTAAGTGCTTTCAGGACCCTCTAAATTTAGCGCTCTGGGACAAAACTCCCACTGCCCCACCCTAGTTGTGACTCTGGAGAGGAAAAAAGAGTATGAGTCCCTGTCTTGCCTCTCTGAGAGAGTCTAGAGTAATTGGCAAAAGGAAAGTAATCACTCATCAAAGAGAAATTAAACTTAATAATGGCCTGGCACTGCCTCCAAGTATAAAAGGTCAAAGAATAAGAAAATTAGGAGGTTCTAAACAATCATTCTGTCTCCTATCTCTGTGCCTTTGAACAAGCTCTTCCCAAGGCTCACAACATCCATCCTCTTCCACTTTGCCTTTTGTAATTCCTAGATCTTTTAAAAGTTCAGTTTAGGTGCCATCTCCTACGTAAGGCCTTTTCCATATTCTCTAAAATTACTTTGCATTTATTGACTTCACATATATTTTGCATTTATTTATACCCTCCCCAGTAGGATGAAAGGTTTTTGGGGACAGATCATTTTCACTTTGGTCTTTGCATCTATGGTATTCAGCACAGTGCCTGGCACATAATGAGTCTAATGAATGTTTGCTGAAATTGAATTGAATTGAACTGATGTATCAGGTGGGTACTTCAGACAATGCAAGGAGTGACCAAGAGCTCTTTATTCTACAGAAGTATCCCAGCACCAATACAAATACAATATTTCATGTTATCTCACTTGTAATGAATCCCATAGCACCAACCCAGAAGACAGCATTATAGCAAGGTTCTACTTTGTCATTATCATGTTAAACTGAATGAGCTTCTTCTATGTCCTGGCTTGAGGATTAGGTTGTTCGAGTTTGTCCAAGACAAAGGTCTGAGACATGCAAATAGATAAGCTTTTCTCTCTCCTCTTCAGAAGGTCAACAAAAAGCACATAGCCATAAGGAATAAAAGATGTCAGCCTCTCTGAGAGTTTTTGGATTAGAAACTCTCTGAAGTCCCTTCTAGCACCAAACCTGGGAGCCCATGTTTAACTCCCCTGCAGTCCTCTCTGCCCCAAAACATTGCACTCCATAGCAAGAATATCTACCCTGGATGGGCAACTAGGTGGTGCAGTGGAGAGAGCACCTCCAGGAGTCAGGAGGACCTGAGTTCAAATCTCACCTCAGACACTTGACACTCACTAGCTGTGTGTGACCTTCGGCAAGTCACTTAACCCCAATTACCTTACCCTGGGTCATCTCCAGTCATCCTGATGAATATCTGGCCACTGGATTCAGATGGCTCTGGAGGAGAAGTGAGGCTGGTGACCTACATACAGCCCTCACTCACTCAAAACAAAGTCAAGTGCAAGTCATGTCATCATTTCTCTGATGGCATGGTCTTCTTTGGCAACAAAGGACGAACACACACACTAGGAAAAAAGCTACCCTGGAATTCAAGACTTCTTTCTTTTTTAAACCTATTGAGCAATCAATTGTTACTCTTTAAAATCATCATGTGATTATTGTAGATGTTTTCCATTCTATCACCCCCTGGAGCACTTCCCAAATTAATCTGGCCACAGAACACTTGCAGACCTGAAATATTTTAACAGACCCCATAAATACGGTCTGAGAGCTCTGGGGACATGGTGTATACCTTAGATAAACCTGAGGTTTGAGGTAATTTTAGACAAATGAAAAGGAAATTATTTTCAAATTGGAAAAAAATGGTCACATATCACATTTTAATACATATGCAATTTCATATTTAATATTTTAGGAGGAAAAATCACATTCATTTGTATCACATGGGACACCAGGATCTATATATTAAGACTGAGATATACTTGCCCTACTAAAAGAGGAAAGCTAAATGCAAATTCATCTAGATGCCTCTAACCCATCAACATTTAACAAGTAGCTACTGGGCAACCATCATGTGTCCAGCCTGGTGCTTTCTATCAGTGGGGCAAGAACAGAAGTGCCAGACAGTTTCAGAATTCTGGAAGTTGACAGTCTAGCTTTAATGACTTGAATAGAGAAAATTAATGCGTGATTAGAGAACAATTAAGCTTAAACTGTGAACTGGTGTTGACAAAGTTGGAAAGAAGACCAGGAAAGGAAAATTTTAGTCTGAACTACAGTAGTTAAAAAAGACTTTATGAAGGAGCACTGAAGGATGAATATGTTCAAAGGGATGAAGACAGATGAGATCTTGGAAGGAAGAAAATAGAAAGCTGAGTATACTTCTAGAGAGAGAAGAAGAATGAAAAGACCAAAGAGGCAAGGCTTAGACAAGAGGAGGATCAGGAGCATAGCTAGTTGAAAGAACCTGGCAATAACCATCATCATCATCATCATCATCACCATGTATACTTATGGAGCACTTTAAGGTTTGCAAAGGCCTTTCCTCACAATTCTCCCAGACTAAGAGTAGTGAAAATACTGTTATATCACTTTTACAGATGAGGAGAGAAGTTAAATATGATCTATAATATATATATTGTATAATATAATATAAACTATGATCACACAGCCAATCAGTGTCTGAGGGTAAAATTCAAATGCATGTCTTCTGGTGCCAAGTTCTGTTCTCATGCCATTCTCCCATAATGCCTCTTTGCATATGTCTTAACTGGCACAAGTTTGAAGCCAAGATGTGAGAATAGGGAAGGGGGTGGAAAGGGCAGGAGGAAGTGAAGGGAGCAAAGTTTGAGCCAACAGGACAGAGTTGTCACCCACGGAGTCATAAAAAGCAGAGGACACAGGAGACTGGAAAAATTGGCGGTCCTGTACAAATGAGTAAGTCTATACTAGCAACTTACCCCAAAAGGACTATGCCCATGATCTGTGGACAGAAACTAGTGGTCCTTCACTCTGTAATATATTCCCCTACTGAGTATGGGTAGATAAGTGTTAACATAGGAAGTGAAAGTAAGTACAATTTGTTACTGTTGTTCCATCGTTTCAGTCATGTCCGACTCTTTGTGATATCATTTGGGGTTTTCTTAACAAAGATAACTGGAGTGGTTTGCCATTTTCTTCTTCAATTTATTTTACAGATGAGGCAACCAAGTCAAAGAGGGTTAAGAAGCTAGTAAGTATCTGAGGCCAGATTTCAACTCATGAAGATGAGTCCTTCTGGTTCCATGTCCAGCATTCTATCTATTGAACCATTTAGGTGCCCAAGACAATTGGAGTGATGTCTAAAGCATAAAATCTTCATTCTTGCCTTTTTTAGGCTTTTTCCCTCCAAATAATTCTATGAGAGTCGGTTATTATTGACAAACGGGTTCAGACATACACCTGAGACTACTGAAACACACGTGACTATAGCTTATTTAATAAGGCTAACTTTTTTAAGAAACATGATGCAATTTCATCTGTAACAGCCTCTCTTTGCCCCCACCTCCTAAAGGCCAGGTAAATTAGATCTTTCACTCCTCCTTAAGAATTCTCTGGTACCCTTGAGGGAAGTGGTGGGGGGTGCTGTATCTAGATTCTCTGACATTGGGTGCAGACCCCTCTGCATTTCCTTCAATTATAGTGTGGTCCAGTTTCCAACAGTCACTAACAGATTAGCTTTTATGCAGAAATATTTATTTCTAAAGATATAATCACAGATATACAAACTTACTTCCCCAATATGTGGGAGGCATAATGCTCCTCCCCACCCCCACTATCTACTGCACTCATGCCCCATCCTCTGCACTACCTCTGTCTCTGGGAAGAGGAAGAGTGTTGGTTCAAAGCTTATGTGGACTCCTACAATACAGTTCTATTGCCAAGTTCATAGCCTCCTCAGTCTTGAGTCACAGCCCTCCAGGCTTCTCCAGGCTTCTATGTCAGCCTAGCAACAAGGCCACCATGGCTCAATCTCCCAGGTTCATAAGGACCACCCCAGTCCTCATTTCGATATCCCTATTCTTTTGAAGGGTCTCAGGAAAAGGTGGAGGAGGGAAGCAAAATGACCTTCTTCTTATGGTGTTCTGAGATCAAAGAGAGAAGAGATTTCTTAAACCCCACAGAACTCTGTTAAAAATTATATAAGTTTATATTGAAGAGCAAGTATGACATAGTAGAATAAGCAGTAGACTTGGAATCATGAGAGATATGGGCCTGACTTTTACCTCAATCACTGGTGGCATGATTCTGGATAAATTAATTAATCACCCAGCCTCAGTTGTCCCACCTGTAAAATGGGAATACTCACAGTAATCATTAACAATAGCATTTAAGTAGAGCTGTAAGGTTTGCAAAGTACTTTATATCTACTATAATACTAATATAACAGTTAAAATGTATTTTGTACTATGAGGCTTGCCAATCACTTTACACATATCATCACATTTTATTTTCAGAACTACCCTGGGAGGTAGATGCTCTTATTAGCTCTGTGTTACAAATGAGAGGGATTGAGTGATTAGCCCAGGGTCACATAGCTAGTAGATGCCTAAGGAAAAATTCGAACTCAGGACTTTCTTCTTGACTCCAAAGCCACCTAGTTGTCTAATTTATTAATAATGAGGGTACTGACTTCATAGGAATATTACATGAATCAAAACAAATAAATTTTTAAAGTACTTCGCAGACCTTTAAGTGTTATAGAAATGTCAACTTTATTACTGTTCTTATTATCATTGGAATACTTTGTTACAAGATACCGCTCATGGAGTGAGCGATAATCTGGAAATGCAAAAACCATCAAACTTTTTAATTAATTCACTAAATCTTTACTGAGCATTTTCTAAATACTCAGTTCTGTACTGGCCACTGTGGGTAATACAACAGAAATATAAGGTACAATATTTACCCTGGAAGAATTTACAAGACTCACGTACATAAAATAATAAGAGTTGCCTCAGATTTAGAGTATAGTGTACACGGAGTATGACCATGTGCTAGCCTGATTGACAGACAGCGGCACAAGGAATAGAGGCAGTTAGACAGTAAAGAGCTCACGGCTAGCAGAACAAGGTAGCTGGAGAAAGCTTTAAGGAAGAGGGATGCATTCATATGGATCACCAAGAACAGGAAAGGTTTAGGCAAGGGCACAAAGTTATAGGCAAGGTAAAGTTCAAAAACTGAGGAGGACCTTAGAGGTCATCTACGCCAACCACCTCTGTTTATAGAGAAAGCTTATCACTATTGTTTTATTATTGCGGTAATGATGATATATTTATATAGTAGGCAGCTAGGTGGTACATGGATAGAGCACCACTCCAGGAGTCAGGAGGACCTGAGTTCAAATCTCACCTCAGATACTTGACACTCTCTAGCTGTGTGACCTTGGGCAAGTCACTTAACCCCAATTGTCCCATCCTGGGTCATCTCCAGTCATCCTGATGATGGTCACTGGATTCAGATGGCTCTGGAGGAGAAGTGAGGCTGGTGACCTTGCACAGCCCTCACTCAGAACAAAATCAAGTGCAAGTCATGTCATCATTTCTCTGATGGCATAGTCTTCTTCAGCAATGAAGGATGAACACAACATTTATATAGCACTTTAAGATTTACAAAGTATTCTCATTTGTTCCTCACAACTATAAAGGGCTAATATTAGCCCTATTTTACAGATAAGGAAATCAAGGCTCACTTGAAATCATATAGCTAGTGTACTCTCTCCACTATGCCATGCCAAAAAGAGGTGAAGTGACTTACTCAACATCACACAGAAGATTCAGGATTACAACCAAGGTCGCATCACTATTTATCCAGTACTTGAATTCTACTAGTCTTTAAAAGTGAGTTAGAAAGGCTGAGGGAGGAGGAAGCCATAGGAATTCCCACTAGTCAGTGAAGGTCAGTGATAGACAGAGCATAAGAACATATCCAACTGGATGCAGCTGGGTGGCTCAGTGCCACTCAGAGTGCTGGGTGGCACCCTGGGTGGGATTACAACTCTAGGACTTGAATCGGGGAGGCTTGAGCTCTAATTTGGCCTCAGGCACTTATTAACTGTGTGATGCTGGACAAACAATTTAACCTCTATTTTAGTTTCTACTCTATCTCAGTTTCCTCATCTATAAAATAGGAATAACGACAGCACCTAACTGCCTAGAATGTTGTAAGGATCAAATGAGATACTAATTAGAAACTGCTTGGCACACAGCAAACAGATAGATACAGATATTTGGTGGTGGTGGTGGTGATCAGTCGTTTTATCCCATCCAACTCTTTGTGAGCACATTTGGGATTTTCTTGGCAAAGACACTAAAAGGGGTTTGCCATTTCCTTCTCCAGATCCTTTCACAGATGAGGAAACTGAGATACAGATGTTATCAATTATCATTATTAAGTCATTAGCACAGTTCTTGGCACGTAGTCGGTGCTACATAAATGCTTATTCCCTTCCTTTTTCCTTCCCCAGTGGCACTTCCCTTGCCAGAATCAAAAGAAGCTTCCTTTACCTTAAGCAGAATTTCAGAATTGTGCCCCCTGTGATTTTACTGATCACCAGAGACAGACTTTGATGCCAGTGTAACACATAGGACAACTCATCACAGAAGTAAATGCCTTCATTCCGTGGAGAGCAACCTTAACTAACATTAAAAAATAAGCACAGTCATAAAGAGCAAAATTGAAAAGTGTCCCTTGTCACACCACTCCTGTATTGTGTTTCCAAGGTAGGTGCCCACCTTGCCATCCCCCTAGCCTCAACTCTGATCTTTGCTTTCTGAATTCAACAGAAGATGGGTGTTTTAATAAGTTCATTACATTCTTCGATTTGCTTTAGTGTGTGTGCATTTTCCTATTATTGTTTTAAATTCACCAGGGATAATTTTAAACTAATCTTCTAATCTTTTTCAGAGAGCCCTCATCAATAACAACTGAAAGGATGATTAAAATAACCCTCCGTGTAGAACAAACTAAGTCAAAATTACTGTGGAGAGTAAATTACTCTAACAGAGATGTAATGTCAATGCCATCATTTATAAAAGATTTGTTACTGAATGCCATCTCAATACAAAAGCATGCTTGGGGCTACAGCCAGGTCTTTGCCAAAACATGGGGGTGGTGAGAGGAATGGGTGGGGGACTGGAGCCAGCAGGATAAATGATTTCTGCTACTAGTCCTTGAGGTAGTGGGGTATATTTGAAAGAGGACTGGATTGAGAGTGAGAAGACCTGAGTTTGAATCTCAATTCTGCCAATTAAGGGAACTAGACAAAAATCTTCAAGCTTTCTTCCACTTCTATATCTTTTGACATTTGCTCTACTGAAGGCAACCATGGATGAATGGTAAAACATAGACCTAGGCAGAGGTGAAAAGAACAGGGCTGCTCCTCAACAAACACATATATAGAGTGTCAACAGTCTGCCTCTTCAATTAGACTGGTCCCCAGACTAATTACAATGCAGAGTGCAATTAGTGTGGAGGCTAGGGACAGAGGCTGCAGTGGGGACGGTGTAGGGGAAAGGCAGCTATCTATGTTCTTTATAAATATGCATACATGATGGCCTCAGGCAAGGCCTGGCTCCCCACCAAGGACTACATTGTTTCCTTTCCACAGCTGGTTCCTTGTTTCCAAATCAAAGCTGCTGACTCTCTGACAGAAAAGCAATGCATAGGACAGGCACCCTATCCTTTCAGTGAAGGCACACTCTATGTAACCAACATCATCTACAACAGAACAGAATCTTGGCCCTTAGAAGGACTTTCATAAACCATATGGATGAGTGATGTCAAACAAATAGAAATGGAGGCCACTAAGCCCTACTTAAGGATCCCTGCTAGCTGCATATGACTTAGAAAACCACATCTTAACATCACCTTTGGTCTCGTTATACTTATTCATTTGGTTAAATATTTACAATGTCCTTTTAGTCTGGCCCAGCCTGTATTTGGAGTTGCGAGTATGTGTGACACCTCTCCTCCTCCTAGAAGTGAGACTCAGAGAGCTTACTTGACATGCAGAAAAACACCCAGCTAGTGACTGGCAGAACCAGTTCAGGTTTATACTGGGAAAAACTTCAGCTTAAAATGGCCAGGGTCTCCCCCTGCAGCTGGGAGCCATTGCTGGCCATCCTGACCTATGACTTGCCACTGGACTCTGCTGAACCTGGAGGAGACAGTGAGGCTGATGATTTTGCCCAGCCCTATCCCATTTCAATCTAATTCATTTGCAAGTCAAGACATCACCCTCGTGATATCATTGGTCCTATTCAAGAGCAAAGAATGAACAACAGCAAGGTCTACTTATAGCAAAGCTCTTTCTACTACAGCAGAGATTCTTAACATCCTTAAACACTGTGAACTTGGTGATAAATAAATCAACGTATATATTAATAACTATATTTAATGTAATTGGTTTTCTTTATAATCCTATGTCTTTTCTGCATTACACTGAGAAGGGGTCTGTAGATTTCAACAGACTCCCAAAGGGGTCCTTGAAGCAAAAATGTTTAAGAACCACAGTATATTCCCCTCTGGAATGTCCCAGGTAACAATTAAGCACAAGTATTGGCAAGGAAGAACACTTAGTAAACCCTTAAGTTGTGCTTTAGTTCACTGTCTATTTTTAATGATGGTTATTCATTTAAATAAGACCCATGTTCTTAATTAGAAGCTTTAGGACATATTTTTTTTAAAAAGCTAGCCAGCCTCCCAGGTTTGAAACACATGCATGACAAAATTCAAACATATTTTTGAAATGTGATGCACTTAGGTAGGCATATAGGATGCTAGACTTAATTGGCTAATGGCCATGTTCAAGACAGATGTGCTTAGTTAAATACTGAAAATAGCCCTGCCTTCTGGGAGAGTTCCCAGTCTAGTTAAGGAGATAAGACAAACATATGTTATTAATGAACTAATAACATAAAGCAATATATAAATATCAATGAATGGTGTAGATAATGAGGGCTACAGGAGTCCAGAGAAGCATTACCATGTAGATTGATTTTATCTGTGTTCATCCCCTCCATGAATGTCTGTGTCATAATGGGAAAAACATTGAATCTGGAACCCAAAGACCTAGGTTGTAGACCAAGTTCTAGAATTTACTAGCTATATGACCCTGGGCAAGTCCTTTAACCTGTCAGAGTCTCATTTTGCTTATCTGTTCAATGACAGCAATAATATTAACACTATCTACCTCACAGAGTTGCTGTGAGAAGCAAATGAAATTTATTTTAAAGTTGTTTATAGGAAATAGACTGATACAAAAATAGTCTGTCATCATGATTATCTACTAAATCATTGATGGGTTGCTATCTGCATTAATGAAAAGATTTCCAACACTTAGAGCAGGGAGCTCTTAACTTTCCTGTGTTATGGACCCTTTCGTCAGTTTGGTGAGACCTATGAATGCCATTATAGAATCTTACTTTTCAATGCATAAAATAAAATGCACAGGGTTGCAAAGAAAATCAATTCTATTGAAATATATAAAATATTATAATCAAAATACTTTTAAAAGTTCACTGACTTCCATTAAAAAACATTAAAAAAAAAACCCTGGCCTAGAGTTTCCCCAAACTGATGAAATAAGAGATTCTTTGAGTACTATTCTTATCTGAATCCTGTCTGGTGTCAGCCCTATCTTTCCTATGATGTCTATCTCCAACTGCTCAAGTAAGAATATAACTGCAAGACCCAAGGCGACCCTTAATCATCAAAGAGACGCTATGAAGATTTCCAAAGCCCAAAGTTACATCTAGCATTTTTAGCACCTCCAATGTCCCTGACCCCTCATTCTCTCATAAAGCAGTCACCCAATGACCTCCATGGCACCATGGGCTATGAGAGAACCAGGAGAAACTAGACATGGAGACTGCCGTCTCTGAACTAGAGCAACAAGAAAGCGGCCCTTTATCAGGGGCAAAACTCCCACGGTCCTACCCTATGAATAGTTCTATTTAAAGAAAAGAATGAAACAAAAGAGAGTTCTTTTTAGCTATTTGACCAGAAAATTCCATTAACCAGAAGAACCTTTCCCTGAGTACTAAAGTTAAAGTTAGTGTCACTGTACTTTAGCAGCAAGTAATACAAGAAGCTTTGCCAAGAAAACTCCATGGACAGTACGGTCCATGGGGTCATGAAGAGTGATATAACTGGACAACTAAACAATAGTAACAATACAAGAAGTTAAGTTGAACGTTGCCCTCATAACTGACAGTTTAAGGAACCACTAGCAAAGGAGAGGTGGTGGCAAGACCGTGGCTGGCTAGTGGCTCCCTGAGCACACTGATATGAAGGCAGGAACCTAAGCTGATCTTTCCTAAGCTGGGGGACTCATTTGAAAATCTTCATACAGCACAAGGAATACTAAAGAGTCTATCTCAAATGAGAGTTCAGAAATGGGGGGGAGGAGGGAGCTTTGAAAACTGAGCTAGGTTATTTTTAAATGAAGCTGAGCTATTTTAAATTATAAGAATATAACAGAAGAAATAAGTGCCTTTTTTGCCTGTCGCTAAAAACATGATGTGCCTATAGATAGATAAACATATTTGCAAATGAATTTTTTCCTACTGAGGGAATATGTTTTCAAAAGTCACTCATTTAGCATTTGGGCCAGTACCTGTGGGTAGACTGTTAAATCATATATTCTCCATGGATAAATGAGCAAATGCATTCACAGAAAAATTGGGGAGAGGGAGGTGATGCTCCCTTCTCTAAGCATCTGTGCTGGGGAAAGTGATGAAAAACTCAAAGCCACATTCCTATTCAAGAGCTCAGGTGAGTGGCTAAGCTCTGCTTGCACCTGGCCTAGGGCTGGCAGGAACATACCATTTCCTGCTTCCTGACCCTCTAGGATACCTGACCTCATTATCAGTCTCCCCAAAACCCCAAGGATCACCCCAAGGGTAGGCCCTACTCTTGGCTGCCTCTTGGACCCAAAGCAGACTGGGATTCACTATCACCAGGCTTCCTGAGAGGACACCCCTTTTCTACCTCTTTACTAGATGCCCCACAGACCACAACATAACCACGTTTGCCCCCAGTCAGCTCAAGGACCCTAAAGCTTTAAATTGGATGCCCCTGTTGGCATCTTAGACTTAATTTGCCCATTACAGAATTCATTATCTTCCCATCCACCCCCAGACCCATAATAACTAGGTGGCACAGCAACAGACCTGGAGTCAGGAAAATTGATCTTCCTCAGTTCAAATCCAACCTCAGACACTTAGTAGCTGTGGGACCCTGAGCAAGTCACTTAACTCTGCCTCAGTTTCCTCATCTGTAATATGAGCTGGAGAAGGAAAAGGCAAATCACTAGCTATGTGACCTATGGCAAGTCACTTCACCCCACTTGCCTCAGTTTCCTCACCTAATATGAGCTGGTGAAGGAAACCACTCCAGCTTCTTTGGGGTCATAAAAAATTGAACATGACTGAAAAAAAGCTGAACCCACCCTTAAATTTCTTCTCTTCTCAAATTTCCTGTTATTTTAGTCCCAAGAGTATCACCCCATCCTCCCAGTCATCATGGGTGTCATCCTTAATTCTTCACTCTCATTCACCTCACATCAACCATCTGTTCTCAAAACTTACTATTTCTGCCTTTACATCATCTGTTGTATGCGCACCCTTCTCTCCAGTCACTCAAGTACCACCATCATAAAGGCGCTCATTACCTCTCACCTGCCTTCTATTTGATCTCCTTGCCCTACTCTCTTCCCACTCCAAACCATCCTCCACTCATTTGCAAAAGTGAGTTTTCCTAAAGCATAGCATCATTCTCCCCTTCACTTTACCTACTCAGAACTCCAATAGCTCCCTATTATCCCCAGCATCTAGTATAAAATCTGGTGGTCTCTTAAAATCCTTTGAAACCTAGCCCCTTCCTACTTTTCCAGCCTTCTTACACTTTGCTCCTATCCATTCATGACTCAATTACACTGGCCCACTATCACCTAAAGACACTTCATCTTCCAAATCCCTGCCTTTTCACTGACTTAGAATGCCTAGAATGTTCTTCCTCCTTATCTCTGCCTCCAAGCTACACTGACTTCCTTTAAGTCTCATTTCAAATCCAGCCTTCTATAAGCAGCCTCTCCAAACCCCCTTCCCCACTACCACCACCACTGCTGGTCCCTTTCTTTAAGGATTACTTTCCATCTATAATGCATATATCATAAGTGAATATTTTTTTACATTGTCTTCCCATTTGAATGAGAACTCCTTGAAAGCTGGACCATGCTTTTGGCTTTTCTTTGTATCCTCAGCACCTAGCATAGTTCCTGGTACACAGTAAATGTTTAATAAATGCTTGTTGACTGACTGATCAACTGATACTGAGCCATTCCAACCTTCCACTGCTGAAGAGCAAGCCTCCCCTCCACCCCATATTATCCAACCCCTTACTCTATCTACCTGAAATCAATCTCTCCAATGTCCCACTGAGCCTAACTGCCATTTTTCCCCTCATTCCAAGGGATTTCAAGTTGCATGTCAATGTTCCCTCACATATTCTAACTTTCTAGTTCTTCAGTTCGCTCAACTCCTATGACCTACTCCTCCAATCCACCACAGCTGCACCCTTATCAGTCATAACCTTGATCTTGCCATCAGTCAGTGTTCTGATTCCATGTTCGAGAACTCTGAATTTCCTTTATCTAATCATCTTTTATCTTTCCATCACTCCTAAAACCACTCTTTAGTCTCCTCCTGACACCCAATCCTTTCATCCCTCAGTGTTCTCCCAGATCTTGCTCTGTCCAATGTTCACCTCAATTTCTTGTATTATTGGCTGCTTAAAACAATTAAGGGATTATGAGATAAAGCAACTGGGAGATGCAGGAGCTCCCAGCAAATGGCCTCTTTTTTCAGTAAATTATGGGACAAGATGGACCCTCTTCAGAGTATATTTGCATTTAAAGCTTAATGTCTTGGGACTCTAAAATGAACTAGATGATCTTTAAAGCCCCTTCTAGTTCTGTTGTCCCCGATTCTAGGAAGGAAAGACTAGGTCCCTTGTTAAAGGAATTACAGGCATCAGTGAACAGCACCTAGGCAACTAAGTGCTTGCTTTCCCTCTAGGTAGGAACAGATATAATGACTCATGGTCATGTATAGGCTTTTTCAGATTCCTCGTCAGGATCAGTCAGGGTCACAGCAGGCAGAATTACATTATAGAGAGTTTGAGATGCATGAACTGAAGCATCAACCAAAATCCAAAGGGAAAAAATCTTGGATCAAATACTAGGGACAGTCCAGAAATTATAGGTGGGGAGACATGAAACAGATCTGGCAATGGTTGTTTGGCCTGGTGCATAGCAAGACTAACAGGACTGAGAGCTAAACATACCCAGAATGAGAATGGGTTACAATAAGATTGCTCTCTGGATACAATGAGATTCCTCTCTACAGTCTCAGCACATGCTTCTCTCTCAAAGACTTCAGGTTTTGCATGGGTTTTTATCAGCTTTTACACCTGAGCCAGTGTGGGAACCAAATGGAAGCCAAAGGACCACTTGGCGTTTTCTGCTTTACTGTGACAAGAATTAGGGCTTACAATTCTGAGTTCAGTTTGTTCTAAGGAAAGTTTAAGGAAAGTTTTAGCTCATTGGGTTATTATGCAAAGGAAATGGGTTCAGTCTTCACATGAAACACTTACTGACCTCTAACCCTAGTCACACACTGAACATTCAGCTATAGATCAGCTCCCATAATCCTCATTACAGAGGGACAACTCTCCCCAAATCCCCACCACAGACTGACAAGAACTGATGCTTAATTTTGGCCACTGTGGGGAAGACATCTTAAAAATTCAAGTCATTGATTTAATGTGAGATAGTGTGAATAGTTAAGTCTAGCCCATCTCAACTACTGGAAAAAAACTCACAGCCCATATCCTACTGATAGGTCATATCATCTGAATATATGAATGCTATCTCCTTCATTCCTCTCCTCATTCTGTTCCTAACCCTCTGAAATTTTCCATCTCTCAACAGCCTTCTCACCCATGCTCCAGCCTCCACCCCAATCTAGAAGTCAAGTTTCCATTATGGCACTCTGGGCTTCTGATTGGTGAGAATTAGCCATTTTTAGTCTAGAGCTAGACTCAACATGGTACTTCCCAGTCATCTTCATGTTACGGTGACCCTACACAGAGAAGATATTAGGACAGTATCTAGCACATAATAAGTGTTTAGTAAATGTTTTAGTTTTTCATTCATTCATTTACCAGGAAGAGGGGTTTGTATTTTACCTTCAAGGCATTATGGAGCCACTAAAGTTTCTTGAGCAGAGGAATGCTATAGTCATACCTCTGCATTAGCAATATTGATCTGGTAGCTATATGGAGGATGATTTAGAGAGGAAAAGAATTGGAAAAAATAGGTAGCATTAGGAGACTATTTATAATGAGATTTGAGGAGTGCCTGAACTAGAATGGTGGCCAGTGAAGAGTAAATAGAAGGAAAAGGATGCAAGAAATGTGCAGATAAAATCAACAAGACTTGGCCATTGATTTGGATGGGAGGAACGTGGACACAAGAGAGTATTGACTCAAATTTATTAACCTGTGTGATTGGAAAGCTTGAACAGAAATAGAAAAACTAAGAGGATGGATAGATTTTAGGGAGAAAAGGAAAACAGATAGCAGTAATGAGTTCTGTTTTAGTCATGAGATTCTTACTGGATTCAAGTGGACACAACTAGCAAGCAGTAGTGATATGGAACTGGTGCTTTGGAGAGAGACAAAGGCAATAAGCATCTCTGTCTGGAGAGACATAAAGAATTTGAGAGTCATCTCCACAGGCATGTTAACTGAACCCATTGGCGTTAATGGGATCACCAAATGAAAAAGCTCAATAGAAAGAAGAGAAGAAGGGCTAAGTTTCTTTAGTTTATACAAATGGCTCCTTTAAAAATGTTTTATAGAGGAGCTCTGCTGGTGCTGAGGTATTGCCCTGTAAAGATCAATCAGAAATGGAGGCAAACTATCCATGACACATAGTATTAGTATTAAGTTTACAACAAACCAATTTACTCACATCTTCAGGGAATACGTTGACTATGTATTATATCAACAGATTTGTGCTTGTGGTCACAGAGAATTAAGAAGATGCCCTCAGTCCTTCTTCCTTCAAAGACCCAGTGGTTCAAGCTATAAACAAGGAAGTGGCTGGAAGGAAGTATTTATTGTAACTTGATTTCATCTATATAAAAATGATAATGATATTGAAAGCTGACATTTATATAATACTTTAAAGTTCACAGAGAATCATATATATATATATATGTATATATATATACATATATATATATAACAGCCCTATGAGATAGGTACTATTGTTACCCCATTTTACAGATTATATTTTAGGCAGCTGGTTGTGTGACCCATTGGGTAGAATATCAGATATTGAGTCAGGAAGACTTGAGTTCAAAATCAGCCTCAGACATTTACTAGCTGTGTAACCAAGGACAAATCACTTACCCTCTGCCTGTCTCAGTTTCCTCATCTGTAAAATGGAGATGAGAATAATAGTACCTACTTCCCGGAGTTGTTTTGAGGATGAGATGAGATCAATCGATCAGTAAACATTAAAAACCTACTATGTGCCTTGCGCTGTACTAAGCACTGGAGATACAAGAAGAGGCAAACAACAGACCCAATTACTATGTAAACCTTAAAGTGCTATGCAGATGTTGCTGTTATCACAGAATAAAGAAACCAAGTCTAAAAGAGGTTAAGGGATTTGTACAGCATCACACAACCAGTGAGCCTCTGGGGTAGAATCCAGACTCAGGCCTTCTGGACTCTAACATCCTTTGCACTACCCCCATCCCTCTGCCTCATAGCCTAAAGTAGTATAGAGTTGGAAGAAGCTTTGAAAATTATCTTGTCCAACTCTATTGTTTTACCCGTGAGGCCACTGAATCACAGAGAAGTTAACTTATATTGACGAGGGTCACATAACCAGGTAATTCATGTGGCTTGAGGCAGCCCTGTGCCTTGATTGTTCATGCAATGCACATTCCCCTATACTACTGAGGAAAGGGCTCAGATCTGCAGATGGACCCTTTTTCCCCCTAGAACGGACCACAGAGCCAAACATACCCAGTGCTTTTCCTACCTCAGGGCCCATGCATCAGCAAAGCTTGGGTGATTTCATTACATTGTTTACACTTTCCTCCCAGCCACTCTTAATATCCCTGCCTTAAATGCTGCAGAATTGTGATTTTTCTTTGATTTATATGAAACTGGGGATGTTTGTCAGTTTAATTAAGAAAAAACTGTTCCACTCTATATATGTGTCAACTTAATTTTTGAGATTTGCCTTGTTTTATGGTATAAACTTTGGGGACAATTTCTTCTGTCTTTAATCTACATAAAATGTTTTCTTAATTTGTGGCTATTCTCCTTCAAGGCAAGGCTGTAACCAGAGACTCTGAATTTGCTCCTCAGTTTCCCAATGCATTTTATCATGTTTACACTTTGCTGTAGAGGGGAAGATGAAAAATAAAAACATGGCCTTTTTTTATTAAAGACCAGTTTTGGCGTGCTGTTCTGAATAGCGTGGCCTGTATCAAAAAGAGCTGGGTTGAGTCAGAAAGTATGAAATCTAGTCGATTCAACTCACAATAAAAAAATGTGGCACATTTTGAGTCAAAGACTCTGGGTTTGGATCATTGTCTCTGCCCCCTCACTGTTTATGTGACCCTAAGGGAAGAAAAAATTCATCTTGGTGGCCTTAAGTGAAAAAAAATTTATTTCAGTCGCTAAGCAGTTAGAGAGTTAGACTTGGAGTCAGGAAAATCTGAGTTCAGATATTACCTCAGACTTTTCCCAGCTGTGTGAGCCTGGGCAAGTCATTTAATTTTGCTTTGCCTCAGTTTCCTCATCTGTAAAATGAGGATAACAGTAACATCTATTTCCCAAGGTTGTTGTGAGTCTCAAATGAGATAATACTTGTAAAACACAGTAAAAGCACAGTGCCTGGAACTTGGTAGCTGCTATATAAAAGTTAGCTGTTGTTATTATTTTACAAGCTGCCCCGATGTCTGGAACACTCTCCTTGTTCATTTCCACTTTAGAGAACCCATCAAGACTCAGCTTACATGCTACCTTTTACATGATGCTTCCTTTCCAAATTCATTTTTATGGATCTTGTGTAAATTTGGTACATGCACACACACACACACACACACACACACATACACACGAGTTTATAAACATGTTGACTCCCCCAGTAGAATATGAGTTCTTTGAAGGCATGAATTGTTTTATTTTTGTCTTTGCATTCTCAGTGCCTAGTTTAGTGCTGCCTAATGTTGACAGATGAATTGATAGAACTGATGGCAATAAGATTAAATAGTTGCTATGAGAAATAAGATAAAATGCCAGTAAATGTAGAGTCAGGGCAGCCATCTACTAGGGCAGTGGATAGAGTGGATAGACTCTGGAGTCAGGAGGTCCTGGGTTCAAATCCAGCCTCAGACACTTACTAGCTACATGATCCTGGGCAAGTCAATTAAGCTTGTTTGTCTCAGTTTCCTCACCTATAAAATGAGCTAGAGAAGGAAACAGCAAAGCACTCCAGTATCTTTGCCAAGAAAAACCCAAATGGGGTGAAGAAGAGTTAGACACAACTGAAAAATGATTGCAAAACAAAAAAAAGTGTGGAGTAGACATAAAATTGAAAAATATCAAGGAACCAGCTCATGATGTATCATAAGTTCATAGTGCATGGAATCAGCTTGATTTCTTTGCATTCAGTGGAGAAATTGGAAAGTAAAGAATGGCTAAATGTCATGATGGGGCAGGACAATAGTGTGGTAGGGAGTAAGATACTAAAGTGATGAACCATGCAATTTGGAGGAAACTAGAAAAACAGGCATGGGTCAAAGGACCAAAGTTCACAGTAAGGATGAAGGGTAGGATTGTCATGTGATTGTGTGAAAGGTAAAAGGGTAGAATCTCAAAGTTGTAGATCTTGGATGTGGAGCAATTCCAAGAGATGATGAGATCTAAGATGTGACCATGGCTACCTTTGTCTGAAGTAGATGGGAGGAAGTCACTTAGAGTTAATGAAAGTTCAAAACTTAAAGGTTTGATTGCAAGTAGGATCTTAAAATAGCTTTTCAATGCTTTCTTGCTCAGAGCCACTGCTTCACCAATGATTCCCTCCCAAAACTAAGGAGCATCCAGGTAGAGGATCAGCTACATGGAGGGACTCTCAGTGACAGCTGCAGGACCATTTCCAGAGAAAATCAGGTCTTTTTATGGCCCCTGTGACCTTGGTAAGTGCCCGGGACTCATTGCCAGGTCCATTGACCTTTTCTTGATTCTCATTTTCCTTGCCCTCTCTGCAGCCTTTGACACTTAATCACTCTCTCCTCCTTGATACTCTTTTCTTACTTGAGACACCATTCTCTCCTGGTTTTCCTCCTACCTATCTGAACACTCCTCTGTCTCTTTTGTTGGATTTTCCTCCAGATCATCTCTTCTCTGAACCATAGGTGTCCCTCAGGATTCTCTCCTGGCTCTTCTTTTCTTCTCCCTCAATGCCATTTCACTTGCTGATCTCATTAGCTTCCATGGATTTAATTACTATCTCTATGCTGATGATTTTCAAATTTACCATTCCTGTCCCAATCTCTCTCCTGGCCTCCAATCTTGAATCCTTGTCTGCCTTTCAGACATCTAATACTCAATATGTACAAAACAGAATTCATTATCTTTCTCCCTAAGTCCTCCCCTCCCTCTTACCTGTCCTATTACTGTAAAGGGCAACACCATCATCCAAGTTCCTCAGGCTCACAACCTACAGGTCATACTGAATTCCTATCTTTTGTTTCTCCCCCATATCCAAACCGTTGCCAGTGCCTGTTGATTTCACTTTGTAACATATTGGGAATATGCCCCTTCTCTTGACTGATACCACCACCACACTGGTGCAGACTCATCATCTCATACCTGGATTGGTGCAGTAGAGTGCTGATAAGTCCGCCTGCCCCAAGTCTCTCCTCACTCCAATCTGTCTTCCATTCAGCCAAAAAGGGATTTTCCTAAAATACAGATCCAATCACTTCTCTCTTCCCTTCCCTTACCCTTACTTAGTAAACTCCAGCAACTTTCTATTGCCACCAGGAGCAAATTCAAAATGCTGTTTGGCATTCAAAGCCCTTCATAAACTAGCCCCCTTTTGTCCAGTCTTCTTACACCTTACTCCCCACCATATCGTCTTCGATCCAGTAACACTGGCCTCCTGACTGTTCCACGAACAAGATACTCCATATCTTCTATGCCTGGAATGCCCTCTGTCCTCTGCTCCAACTGCTGATGTCCCTAATTTTCGTTAAGTCCCGACTAACATCCCACCTTATACAGAAGGCAGCCCCAACCCCTCTATTCTCATTCTCTCTTCCTCCTTTCAGTTATTACCTCCTTATCCTGTATATAGCTTGCTTTGTATACATTTGTCTGCATGTTATTTCTCCAATTAAATTGTAAACTCCTTGAGGGAGTGGCTGTCTTTTACCTCTTTTTGTTTCCCCAAGCACTTAACAGTACCTGGAACACAGTAGGCATTTTACAAATGTTCATTAATTGACCAACTAATTGATTGATTGATTGGAAGTTCAAGATTTGAGCAGTAATTAATTCTCTAGTTTAACAGCTGTGTTTCAGAAGCCACCAGTCTCTTTGTTCCAGGGCAATCCAGACATGGCTATACACCTGATTTTCTTTCATTGAACAGGACCCTGAACTTCTGAAAGTCTCACTTTCCTTATCCATGAAATGGGAATAAATGATATGAATCTGTGCCAACTGCCTTTCAGGGCTACAGGGAAGATTAGATGGTATAGCAAAGTGTTTTGGAAGGTATTAGATGATAAAAAAAAATGCAAGGGATTAGTAGCCTTTCTCTAGCCATTTCAAATTTCCAGATCTGTAATCTACTTTATTCTTAAACAGGTTGATTTTTTTTTTAAACAGGATGGTTAATATCACTTTGTTACCAGGCAACCAACTAAACCCTTCAATTCAATTCTACAGACATTTACTAAACACCTATTAAGTATAGGGTACTGTATAAGCACCAGCTGGGAAGGTGGCATAAAAAGTAAAATAAGGTATTGTCCTTTTTAATCTTGTAGGGGGATAAAATATCTCCCTACAACATTATAATACACAAATATAGTACAAAATTAGAGTGCTAAATATATAGGAAGGGTATGAGGGCAGGGAAATTTGAGAGAAAAGAGATTCTTTCTAGCTGGTTAATGGAATAGAAAGATAAAGGCTCCTCATTCTTTAACTTCCCCTCGTCTCTCATCCTAATCTCATGTTTCAGGAAAGGATCAGATCTAGGACAAGGAACGATTAAGAAAGAAGTTGCTTTACTGAAATTCAGAGAACATAACTGTAAAATAACACAAAAATACGCAGTGAATGGAATTTCTCTGTTCCCCTCTAGGTATCACCCACCCAGTGATGACAGAACCCCAAGAACTAGGAGTTTCATTGGTCTGAGAAATTCTAGAAGAGTTAGGACAGATCTTGTATATTCCTGGGAAGCTCTTATATACCTCCTAATCGACTGATTGTTTACCAGGGGCCCCATACCTGGGTAGAGATTGGGGGAAGACAACAAACTTTATTAAGCACCTACTCTGCAGGGTGCCCCATCACTAGAGGGATAATCCAAAGTTTATCATGGGTCAATAGTATTATCTTCACGTACAAAGGCAGCACATTTTTTTTTTGCATTATGAATCTTGTTTGTGTAATTCTAAACTTTGCCACTCTCCTCCATCCCATTCCCTTCTCTTTTTACAGCCTTTAGAACAAACCTACAAGAGGAAGGAGTAGACAGAAACTCACCAAAATAGTCAAATTTATAAAAATTTTAAATATAAATGTGAGGTGGTGTCTTTCACTTTTGTCAAACACACCATATGGTATGTCTGCCTGTTTTTGTTGTTCAGTCCCTTGTTGCAGCTCTACTCTGTATGTGTCTATGTCAACTCATTCCTCTCAGAATGTTTGTCTCTCCATAAAGGACAGAGCCTGAGACATTAGCATCACATTTAGTTGTTTAATGTACTTATCCTGCTCAGATCTGAGCCCATAACTGAACTAAGATTCAAGATTCACAGAGTTTTTCCTGGACAATTAGAATTCACCTAGCAGAGTGTGAAAGCATTTTTCTCCACTGTGTTGGTGAGGCAGGTGACCCTAGTAGGCTTAGAAGATTAATTAGACAGAAGTGAAGAGATTGGTAAAAAGTCCAAGTGATGAATGGTTTGGCCTGACTTCCAATCATCCCCTCCAGTTAGGCAGGTGGAGACTAGAGACACCTCCCCATAGGCCTCCAAATAAAATAGCTGTTATATATACTGTGATTGGAGTGGAGCTAGTAAGGTGTCTTCTGACCAAAAATCATTTACTACACCCACCTGCCATGGTATCTCAAATTTTAGGAATTCAATAGAGAACAAATCATTAAAATGACACATTACAGATAAAGGAATTACGTAGGAGAAGCATCTAAAGGATGGCAGAGAAGAAGAAGAAAAAAAGAGGAGGAGGAAAGGAAAGAAGGAGGAAAGAAAAAAGGAAGGAAAGAAGGAAAGAAGGAAGGAAGGAAGGAGAAATAATGGGCTGATCGCAAAGGAAAACTCATGATCACTCAGTGTGATCCACTGGTTTCCATGTAATGTCATGAGAAGGTAGAGTCCCACCCTTCCTCTGCCAACAACATGTTAGCTAATACCACTCTCCCATGATAAATTATGAGAGGACTTGGATGAGAGTGGCACAGGAGAGAGGATGGGCAGACATGGATGGGTTTTGATCTACTATATCAGAATGGATACTGATATGGATGAGATCACAGCTCCATTGGAAGATGAGAATTTTGAAGAGGGCTATTCCTTCAGATTAACCATTGTGCCTGATCAACCCACTCTTTTAAAAAATCCTTTCTCTCCCCTCAACCCAACACTTTAGTCCCTACAATTTCTTTCCCTAAGTAAGTTTATCAGAGATTTCTTCCTTGAAAGAAGAGATGGTTCATATATCCTAGAGAAAAATATACCCTCAAAGTTGTACTGTTAGAGAAGCTTGAGAGAAGTGGGGCCAGGAATAAACTTCTACTCATTTAATAGTTTGTGAGTACCCAGCTCCTCAGAGAAATTCACATATTTTTTCTTTCATTTATTTAACTATTTATCTATTTGTTTGTTTTTATCTACTTATTTATTTACCTAATTTCTACTTACCTATTTATGAGGGCCTGGATAGTTTTTCATGGATTTGATCTCAACATAAATTGGCACAGAATCTTTGACCTGCTCTGCTTTTCCAACCTGAACTGGTTCACTCCTCCTTAAGCCACCGGGTAGCCCTCTTATTCTGAACTGCCAATAAGATTTAAATCTTGCTGCAGTTCAGAATTCCCAAACTCAAGCAATCCTCCAGCCCAACCTCCCTAGGAGCTGGGACTACAAGCCTCTGTCACCACCCCCACTACCACTGGTCTACTTTCAAACTCTTTGCCTTAGTATGCTGGTTTCTAATCTGTTCTTTCAATGGAGAAAAGATTCTAGAATGTGACTAGGGCAGCAAATGGGGGCATAACTACATAGTCAAGTAACCGTCTTTACATGTATACTGCAGTGTGGAAATATGACCTTGTTGCAGATAGGGAGTTCTCTCCATCAGTGACTGCTCTACCAAATACAAAGTTCAGCATTATTCTGGGAAGATGACTCTCTAGGATGCCTTATCTCTTCTTCCTTGGGTAGAGGAGGCAGAGGGAGGATTTCTCCATCCCCAAGAGCAATAATGCACTTAGAGCAGAGCCACACAAGATTGTGCTTATAAATAGCCTGAAAAGTAAACTCAAAGACCCTGCTCTTAAACCCTAACCTCTCATGTAAGAGGAAGAGAGATTTTGAATTCTCCATACCAGAGTCATCAAGTTTATAATTCTCAGGTGTATGTGTACGTTGCTCACAACACTCCTGAGTGCCACCAGAACCAGACTAAAATGTAATAGGGAAGTATTTAACAAAACAAACAAAAATACAATAAAATATTTTGTTTGTGTTGTTCAGTTATGTCCTGCTCTTCAAGGGGTTTGCTTGGCAAAGATACTGCAGTGATTGTCCATTCCTTTCTCTAGCTCATTTTTATAGATGAGAAAACTGGGGCAAACAGGGTTAAGTCACTTGCCCAGGGTCACACAGCTAGTATGTGTCTGAAGTCAGATTTTAGCTCAGGCTTTCACAACTCCAAGCCCAATGTTCTAACCACTGTGCCACCTGGCTGTCCCTAATAAAACATAGATAGCATTAATATAAAGTTTTCTAAGTTACAATGCAAGCAGCAGGGCTTCCTATGCATGGTTTAATGGCCCTTTTTGGGTTTGACACTTCTACCCTAGGCAACCAGATCCCAGAATTTAGCTTTTTAGCCAGTGAAGGAAAATTTCCTCAACAGTACCAACTTTGACAGTTACCTTCTGAACTCCAAATTCAAGAGGACATTGAAACTAAAAAAAGAAGAGTTCCTGATGCCACATATTTCTTGGAGATAGAACAGCATCCTACTCAAAGAATAAAGCCAATGGTTGCTGGGGCAGTACAGCTTGGATGAGAAGGTTCAGCAAACTCAAAAGTGAAGGACATTAATTTAGAAGCTACACTCTCATATTTTTGAAGAACCAGGAAGGAGAGCAAGCTGTCTGAGCATCTAGGAAATTAAGAGTAGAGTTCATGCCAAATTTTGTAGCCAATCCAGTACCAATGCCCAGAAAAGCAACCTTCAGGACTCAGCTCAACAGCACTTTAGAGGGTTGGCCAGTGCTATATTAAAACCACGTTACATCTGAGGCCACTCTCCCTAGAGACAGAAGTGGCACAAGGGAGAATATTCTCTCCAGAGTGTTGGAAGGAAAAGTTTGTACTCTAATTCTTGCTAGATCTTCAAAGTGAACTCCTTTTTTAAGGTTTAAAAAATATCTAGAAAGATAGACAAGCTCTGGTCTGACTCTTATCTGGCTTTTCCAGCACTCCACATGATCCTTAATTCAATTCAATTTAAGACATATTTATAGAGCACATCAAGTTTTTTTTCCTGCCTTTTTTCATGCTGCTAGCCCTGCATGGAAAGCCTTCCTTAATTTCATCTCTGCCTTTTCTAACTCCTGCCCATATTTCAAACCTTGCCCATATTACATTCCCATCTCCTCCACGAAGTTTTCCCTAATGATAGTAGCTGGAAACTCTCCTTCTGAATTTCTGTAACATTTATTGTCTGTGCTTGTCATTGGCCTTTGCATCAATCAACCAACATGCTTTTATTAAGTGTCTATTAGTGCTAGGCATTGAGCTGGAGTTGGGGATACAAGTACAAATAATAAAGCAGTCCTTACTTGCAATGAACTTGCATTCTAATGGGGAAGATTCCATAATTATTTGTTGATTGAATAAATTATAATGCCTGGGAGTTTGTTAAAAAACTAAGCATAGTCACACACAGTTTAGGAAAGAGCATAGAGCTTGACTTTGGCTTAGCAAGTAGGGATTTTGTGATAACTATCGTTCTCCAAGTCCACTGTGACTGTACAGAGCAATCCGTAGGAAGAGCTGTAAGTGTAAATTCTTCGCCAAGATAAAAATTGAGCCGGAGTCTGGTTTAGTTCAGTATTGCCCAGGGGCAGGGTTGGGAGCAGCTTTAAATGAGAGATCATATTCTGTCATATCATAAGAAAATAGCTGGATGCCTGCCAAATGAGAAATTGCAGCTGAATGATAATTTTTCTCTTTTTTTTTCCCTTTTTTTAATGCAAAGCTGTGTCTGCCTAGACTAAGTGAAGGCAAGAGATGAGCAATTATTTAGAGCATTCAATCAATGTGGACAATCATTCCAGTAAATTTGGACCAAATAAGTCATTTTCCCCATAACAGAAGGAAATTATCCAGATAATTGCCTGAATTATCCAGATAATTGCCTTAAATCTGCACTTTTCTTTGGCCAGTTGGAGCCAATGATGCCATGTCAGGCTGTGACTGATGTGAGCCCAGTGTTAATGAGCCCAAAGTCTTGAATATGATCCTGTGTATGGACCGGTTAGCTCCTGTTATTTCCAAACATAGACTGTATGGCCAATATCAGGCAGCCTTCCTAATGATTCATAATTAAGAATTTACCTACATTTCTCTATATTTCTCTCTATACTGAGAGGCAGCATGATGTGGTTAGGAAAAAAACAACCCAAAGGATTTGGAGTTAGAAGAAATCTGGGTTGAGGACAGCCAACAATGGTGCAACGGATTTTTCCATTGCTTTGGAGGTAGAGGACTTAGGTTCATATCCTAGCCTGAACAGTACTAACTTTGAGAGTTACCCTCTGAGTAACTCCAAATTCAAGAGGACACTGAAACATATATTAGGTGTGGACAGATTACACTCTCTAGGCCTCAGTTTCCTCCAATATAAAGTGAGGTGGTTGGATTAGATAATGTTTAAGGTCCTTCCAACTCTATAGTCCTATGCACTTACTAGTTGTGTGATATTGGGCAGGACTCAATCTCTGTAAGCCTCAATTTCTCCATCCATAAAATAGAGAATAATGCCTATAGTAGCTGCTTCACAAGGTTATTGTGGACTCCAAACTAGATAGCAAATGGAGAGATCATTGTGATCCTCAAAAACCCTATGAAAATTCAAATTTGGGGAGAAGGGAGATTGGAGTTGTGATTTTATCAGTATAGGAGTTTCCTGTGAGGGAATTTTTCCTATCAATGCCATTAAAAAAAAACTTTTTTAGCATCTTAAAGACTAAAAAAATCACAAAATACTGACAAGCTAAGTAATTTGCTCAGAATTAAATAACCAACATGTGACAGACATGAAATCTCTCTCCACTACACAAAATTCAACTCTTGTCATAGTGTTCTTAAACTTACAAAGCATTTTCCTCACAAAATTCCCTGGGACATGTGGTATAAATATTATTTTACAAGTAACAGAACTGAGGCTCATGGGAATTACATTATTTTCTCAGGGTTACAGAGTTTGTAAGTGTCAAAAGTCAAGATTCAAACTGGGGTCTCCTAAATGCAGGTTTCGCATCCACCCCTTACAGCACATTAAATATATATAACAAGGAATAAGAAAGAAGGTATGGATGGACTGGTATAAATTAATCTCTATTTGAGGAGAAAGAACTAGGAGAGTATACCCTACTGGCCTTCAGTCAGTAGAATCAGCTTACAGTGTCTTGCACATAACATAGATGCTTTGTTGATTTGACTGGCTGAACATCAAATATGAAAGACAAGAAAATATCTTTTTTGCATTCATAACTATTCGAGGCCTGTCTTATTATCTGAGCATCATTTGAGAGGTAACATGGTACTGCAGAAAAACAATCATTAACTCAGAAGTTTTAGTTCTGACGTCTACAAGCTGTGAGACCTTAAGTAAATCACATGATACTGTGAACCTCCATTTCCTCATTTTTAAAACGGAAATTATAATGCTCGTACTACGCCTCAAAACATTACCGTGAGCTAAGGTATGTCATCAAGCACCTACTACATGCCAGGCAATGTGGTTAGCCCTGAGACTACAAAGAAAGGCAAAAGACAATCTAATGGGGGAGGGAGGAAGGGGGGAGGAAGGGAAAAAAGGAAGGAGGGAGGGAGTGGGGAGAGAGAAAGGGAAGAAGGGAAAGAGAAAGGAGAGGAGGAAGAGAGGGAGAGAAAGAGAAAGGGAGGGAGTGAGGAAGGAAGGAAGGAAGGAAGGAAGGAAATGAGTTGACCAACTAAAACTGGCTAGTTGAATCCCCACTGGAGCAGCTTGGACTACTCACAAGTTGTCTTTCCATTCTGGAAGAGGAACATGACATCAGGAACATGATGCCATTACTTGGAAGTGAATTGGATTTAAGTGAGCGAGGGTTGTGCAAGGTCACCAGCCTCACTTTCTCCTCTGGAACCATGTGGTTTCAGTGGCAAGATATAGATCAATTTGACTGGAGATGGCACCTGGAGTAAGGTGTAAGAATATTGGAAAGGTAATAGGAGCCATATTATAAAGGCTTTTGAAAGCCAAATACAGGATTTTGTATTTTGATCCTGGAAGCAATAGAGAACCACTGGAGTTGACTGAATGGGGAGTAACATGGTCAGATTTATCCTTTAGAAAGATCAATCTAACAGCTGGGTGAAAGGTGGACTGGAGTGGGGATTGACTTAAGGCAGAGAGAACAATTTGCAAGATATTGTAGAAGTCCAGGTATGAGTGATGAAGGACTGCACTAGCTGCAATGTCAGAAGAGAGAAGGAAGCATATACAAGAGATGTTACAAAAACAGAAATGACAAGATTTGACTCTGATTGTATAAGGGGGAAGAGAGGGAACAATTAAGGATGACATCGAAGTTACAAGCCTGGGCGACTGGAAGGTAATAGGGAATTATTGGTCATCACATGAATGAAGATCCAGCAAAGCAAACAATGAAGGAGCACTCAGAGAACCAGGAAACACCAGTATCATAAAAACCTAGAGAGAGGAGACATCAAGAAGAAGAGGGCTCAGGTCAAGATGGATGCTTTCATTGTGATGGTATTGCTGCCATAGGATAGTTATTTGCACAATTACTGACTGATAGGAAAACTGAGGCATGGGAACTCATTCAATATCATAAAACAGGTTAGTGTCAGATTTGAGAGGAGTCTTTCTGAATTTCCTACTCAATCAAACCATCTCTTGAGGACATTTGACGCCAATTCCTCCAAAGATGACCAGGTGCCAATTAGCATAACCTTTTATACAGATCAACATGATGGCTTAAAATATTTCTATCTTTCACCTTTGAAAACAAGTTCACTATCTCACCAGGCTCCTAAGATCCTGTTAAGGGAGACAAGAAAATGCCTGGGCAAGTAGGGAAGTAAAATTGCTAACATAGTAAGTAATTTCTGGGTAACTGGTAACTGTAATTTTTCCTAGATTTTTACTTTCTTTCTTGCTTCTCTCCCTCCAACAAACTATTCTGTGCTGAGACTACTTGTCAAGTTCCCAGAAATCAGTAATATTAGCAATGTTTGTAATGCCACATTCCCAGAACTTGGTAATGTGCAAAAGTATTTGTGGTCCTTATTCTTTGCATTCCCTGCAATGAATGCTAGTATTACTGGTTTATTTTGATTCTACATGAACCTAATAGGATCTTGAAAAGAAGTGGTTAATGAATAGTGAGAGGGAGAACAAGGAAACAGGCAAGTGAGGAGCACTAGATCAACCACTGAGTTTGAAAGAAGAGGATTCAGTTGCTGGATTTCCCTCTGGCATCATCTTCACTCTACTGTGAATTCTCATTTTTCTTGCAATGTGATTGTCTTAGATGGGCTCTCTTTCCTCCCCTTTTCACCTTTTTATCTCATTTCTTTCTTCTTTTCTTTTTAACTGATTCAGTACTTAATTAAATGCCACCATCACTGTTCTCTCAGTGCTTCCTGCCTATCCATCCTCTCTCCAACTTGCCTTGATATGAAATCATAGCATCAGCTAGTCCATTCTTCTTGTTATAAATGAGGAAACTGGGACCCAGAGAAAGAAAGACACTTGTCCAGGGTCACACAAGTTGTCAATGGCAGAGTTGGGAGCCAAACCCACTTCCAATAATTCGAAATCCAGAATTCTTTCCATTAGACCATGATCCTAATGGAAAGAATATTGGATTTGGAATGAGAGGTCTCAGGTTAAAATCCCAGATCCGTGACCTGTAGAAATTTTGGCAGATCATTTATCCTCTCTGGGCCTCAGTTTCCTCATTAATAAAATCAGAGGTTTAGGCTACATGGCTTCTAATGTTTGCTCCAATTCTACATCTTTGATCCTACGATCTTGACCTCCATATCATCCTGGATCTTTGAAACCTAGTTACTCTGCCTTAGTTGACCGACTTTCAGACTTCTAGACCGTTTGATTCTTTTCTGACCATAGATAACTTATATATTCCCTGACATTTGACTTCCTTCTGACCATACATGGTAGGGCACTCTTGCCATTTGCCCTCATCTACTAGTTCTAGAAATAGGAACATAGGTTCACAGAAGAAACTCTAGAGATCATCTATTCCAATCCCCTCATTTTACAGAAAGAAACTGGGGTCCAGAGAAGTTAAACAACTTTCTCAAGGTCATACAGCTATTAAGTAGAAGAGTCAGGTCCTCTGCCACCAACTAAAGCGCTCTTTCCGCTGTATCACATTGTATCTTGGTCTACCTCAGTCCTCCACTGATTGGCAGAATGTTAACTTCTAACTTTCATCAAGTACCCACCCCAGGTTGAACCAGCTTAGTTTTGTTACTGTCTATGACCTAGTGCTAGGGATTTGGGGATAGAATGTGGGAAGGAGAGAGAAATTAGATGGTAAAAAAAAATCTTTATTTTCATTCCCCTCTAATTGAAATTTAGTATTTCCTTTAGTTACAATTTAAAACAAACTAATACTCTCAGAAAAGGGCCATAGACTTCACCAGACTGTCAAAGGGGTCCATGACAAAAAAAAAGGTTAAGAACCCCTACCCTTGTATAACTAAGAACAATGAAAAATGGATATGCCAGAGACCAGTGGAGCCTAAGTCTTGGAGGAGGAACAGAGGGTACCACATAGCCTAGCTGTGGGACAACCTTGAAACATAATCCCAAGCTCACTAGGGTTCCTTCTCTCTGCTAACAATTAGACTTCTATCTCAATTGTTCCTTTAATTGTGCACTTGAAATTTATTGTATACTTTGGTTGCTATTGCAAGTAAACATTTATCTGACTTTACATATATATGAAAATATGCCTAAAAGTCATTTTAAAAATATCAAGAACAGAGGTAAAATCATAAATCAAGAATCAAAGCAAGACAAATAAAATCACTTTGTGTCCTCATAGAAAGTGATCAGCATATAATTACCCAGATTCATAAACATAGTGTTTAGAGTGCCATAGTACTGTATATTTTGCAAAGCATGTTCCCTGCTTGCTAGCTCATTTTACCCTTACACAAAAAACTTGTGAGATTGGATATGGGAGAAATTTCTCTCCTCATTCATGAGAAAGGAAAATTATTTTCCCATAATTAGGAATTAAATTAGTGACTGAGTTAAAACCGAAACTGAGATGAACTTTAAGCCATGGGTCACCTCATATGTTGGATTCAAGACCTACTTCCAGCATTCTTTTAGTGATTTCACACAGTCAGTCATTACTCTAGAAGACCAATGAGGAAGAATTCTTCCCTACCTCTTGACAGAAGTAGTAGTTTCATTATGCAAAATGAGACATAGGACATGACCAATGTGGGAATTTGTTTTCCTTGACTATGGAACTTTTTACAAGGGTTTTGTTTTTCTTTATTCTTTTCTCAAAGGGAAAAAAAGAAAAAAATAAACATTTGTTAACTGAAAAAAAGTGGCATAGGAACAAATAGATGAGTTATCTGGCATAGTTGATATATAGCCAGAAAATTTGGAACCCATCACAGTCTGTCACTAACTGTGTGAATCTGGACCTCCTCAATGTCCTCATCTGTACAATAGGAATAATAATATTTGGACTTTCAAATATGTGAAAAGCAAATCTGTTAATGCATTCAAAGTGCCTTGGAATCTTCAAATGCTATGTAAATATACAACATTATTGCTGCTTTTCCAAAAAGACACTTAAATAAGCGGAGTGAGTGAGAGTTTGAAACCTAAAAGGGAATGGTTAGAATCTAGGTCCAGTCGCAAAGGAGAGCATAGAGCAGCCAAAGGAACACTGAATTTGGAACAAGAAGGCTGGATCTGAAATCCATCTCTAGCATTTATTCGCAGTAGGATCAAAGGAATGTCAATCACCTCTGTAAGCCTGAAGTTGTGAGAAGAAACATGAGCTAGTATGGATTTTGTACTATGGGAAAATCATAGAAGCAGAGAAGGAAGACAGCTGCTGTCTGGAATGGAGGCTGATGATGATAAATGAGAATGACCAGAAGGCGGAACCACCTAATTCATAATTTCCTGTTTTCTCCACCCATGCAAATACTTTTTAGAATGTAAAGGACAAAATAAAATGGCTGATAGGGAGTTGAAACTCAAGATGAATAAGAAAATGATAAGAGTACCCTAGATATTCCATATGAATCCAAGTCATTAGGCCCAAACTTTCAGCGAAAGAAATGTAAGATGAGGTTCCTAAGCCATTGTCAGTAATCACTTAAAGCTAATGGAGAATTGGAAAGGCTCCACAGATCAGGAAAAGTATAAATGGGCCAATTCACAGAGAGAAAGAGAAACAGAGAGAGAGTAAAATTTGCAAACTATAACCCAATAAGCTTGTCTTCAAATCCTAGGGAAAGACCTGGAATTACTTATTACAGTGATGGTGGGTGATTTACCAGAAAAAGAAGCAGGGATCACTAAGGAAGTCAGCATAACTTCACTAAGAATCTGTCATGCCAATATTATCGTATTTCCTTTTATTGACAAGATTCTTTAACTTGTATATTAGAGAAATTCTGTAAGAATGGTTTACCTAGATTTTAGCAAAGCATTTGATAAATTCATGCTATTCACAGATACAAGATCAAAATAGGACAGCATGGTATTTGTTGAATGTCTAGACCTAAAGAGTAGTCATTAATTGTTCAATGTCAACTTAGAACAATATTTCAAGTGGAACTCTCCCTGGGTCTCTATGTTAGGCTCTCAACTGTTTAACATTGTTATCAAGGGGAAAAGGTACACTTATAAAATTTGCAGATGACACAAAGTTCAGGGTGTAGCTTATATGCTAAATGATGGCATCTGGATCCATAAAAAAATTTGACAAACTAGAACACGGTGCCAAAATTGATTTGATGCACTATAATAGGAACAAACGTTAATTCTTACATTTGAGATTTTTTTAAAAACAGTCTCTTAGGCTACATTAGAGAAAATAAAGTACATAAGACTAAGGAGGTGACAGTTCCACTGTATTCTGCTATGGTCAGACTATATCTGAAATATTAGGGGGGAGGGTTTCTGGGCACCATATTTTGTAAAGGATATTGATAATTCAGAGGATGTCCAGAGGAGACTGACCTGGCTAGAGAAAGATACCAAGATTATGATTCATGAGGATCAGCTGAAAAAAGGGGGGTGTTTTCATTTGGAGAAGACATAAGTATTTTAAGACTGTCATATGGAATAGGTATCAAACCTATTCTGTTTGACCTCTCAGGACAGAGTCAGAAACAGTGGAAGTAGAAAAGATGTAAACTGAGGTTCCATGCAAGGGATACTTCAAGGCAGTAGTAGATTCCCTCTCCTAGGAGACCTTAAAAACAGACATCAGATGGTGACTTTTCAGGTATAGCGTAGAATGGATTCTTATGCAGGTGTGGGTTGGATTAGATGGCTTCTAATTCCAAAATTCTGTGATTCAGTTTCTGGGATTCCATTTTCTATCATTTCCAACTTTTTCTCACCTTGCTAATGAGGACAAGGGCTCATCAAGCTTCTCTTTTCTTCATGCTGCCAATCCAGGGTGATTGTAGTGTCAGCCTCACTTCCTGTCGTCTTTCCTGGACACTTGTTATTGCCACCATCGACCCTGGAGAAAAAAATTATAGAGCACCTCAAAAGGTCTCTCTCTGCCCTGATGAATAGGGTTGTAAAAGCAAAATCCAATGAGTTCTTGGCATTTTTAAACATAAGTCCATCCAAGGAACCTTGTTAGGAAGTAACCTTACTGCTCACCCGAAGCACAAAACAGAAGATGTCACCAATTAAAGCAGCCTGTCTCACTAAGGATTCTGCTTATATTGCTTTAATTGGCTCCAGCTGTTTGATCCAATTGCTGAAACCTACTCCAAGAAAAGGAAGATAAACAAAAACTTGCAAAGTTGTTATTTCTCCTTTAGGGAGAAATTCTGATGGTTATTACTCCAGTTCTACAGAGATCTCATCCATTCTCAAGAGGCCATGACTTGATGCGTTGAATGAGTGTAGAATCTGAAGAATGAGTTTAGGTTCTTGGACTTCATTCTGGGAGCAATAGGGAGTCATTGGAAGTTTTTAAGTAGAATTGTGAAAGCAATGTTTAAGGAAACAGTAGTAATGGCAAAGTATAGTGAAGAGTGTTTCCCTAGATGTCAGAAAATGTATACAGGATTGGCTGAAGGAGGGAAAGATGAGACAAGGAAACCAATCAAGAGACAAGAGAAGATGGTCTAGCACAGTAAGGAATAGGAATAAAGGGATGACTGAACAAGACATAAAGAAGAATCGATGGGTTGGGTGGTCAACAATCAGATATCAAGGAGCAGGAAAGGGTGAGAGGGGAATGTACAAAATGGCAGGAGAGTAGAGCCAGAAGGGAAACTATACATTGTATTACCGAAGCCCATCATTTGACAGATAGGGAAAGTGAAGCACAAGGAGGAGGTAGGATTTATTCAGTCACATAGGTAGTAAGTTGCAGAGTTTAAGTTCAAACCCAATTTAGCTTAGTGCTTTTTCCACTACACTGTGAGAAAAGTCAAATAGACTTTAGTCTACTCAATAGTAGACAATAGTCTACTCAAGATAGAGCTTGACTATTAATAACCTTTCATAGAAATAAAGGGAGAAGGGTAGATTTGGGTAGGGGAAGTAATAAGGTTGATTTGGGTTAGTCTCCAAGAGATCAAAAGAATACTTTATTTCCCTTTTATCAATGTGGTCAAATAATTAAAAATAATACAAACGACATTTATATGGCGCTTTAAAGTTTACAAAGCGCTTTACATACATTCTCATTTTCATTTCAAAACCACCCTGTGAACTGGGTATGATAGGTATTTTTTCTCCTCATTTTACAGATAAAGAGACTGAGGGTCAGAGAGGTTAAGGGACTTGCACCATAGTCACACAGTTGTTGTGTCAGAAATAAGACTGGAAGCCAGATCTGCCTTCTTCAAAGCCTAGCATTCTATGTATCACACCAACCAACTGGCTACCAACAAAACTTTAAGAAAATTCTGTAATCCCTGAGTAAATGCTCTATGTCCCAGTCATCTGATTTCAGCAGATTTCTTGGTGCCTATTTCCTTTGGAATTTAGTGTTCAATCATTCTTGTTTTTCCTTAGCAATTCTTCCTAAAGCATTTCTCCAGATGACGTTAGCACAGAGTGATTAGGAGACAGGCAAGGACATAAAAATTCCAACATGATAAAAGCAGGCCTGCTTTCCCGGGCTTCCACTTCATTAGGCTCCATGTTGTTTCATTAGATTCAATGCCATTTACATTTTTATGTTCACTTCAAGGCTATTTATTTTGACAAAGGATAAAAAAAAAATCACAGTAGGAACTTTCTGGGTTTTATTTAACTTTATAACCATCTAATTTACTTCCAAATAAAGGGATAACTAAGCATTCTTGTTAAGCTAGTCCAACTCTTTATATAATCTTGGGGGGGAGGAAAACAATTCAAGGCTCAGCAAGTAGCAAATTCATAACAAGGAAATGGCCATGAAAACTCTCTATAGCATCCAGGCAAGAGTTCAGAAGCCAAGGAGCTAGCTACTGTTCTTTCATTATTAATTTGGGGCCCCAAGCTCATCCCCATGGGCAAGTAGGTGGTACAATGGTAGAGTTCAGGGCCTGGCATCAGAAAGACTCATCTTTCTGAGTTCAAATCTGGCCTCAGACACTTATGAGCTGTGTGACCCTGGGAAAATCATTTAACCCTATTTGCCTCAGTTTCCTTATCTGTAAAATGAGCTGAAGAAGGAAATGCAAACCACTCCAGCATCTTTGCCAAAAAAACTCCAAACGGGGTCACAAAAAGTCACACCCAACTGAAATAACGGAACAAAAATAATCTTAACCTGAGGTTCCTACAGAAAGGGATCCATGGAGAGATTTCACTGAGTCCATGAACTTAGATAGGAAGAGGTGGGGAAGATCACATCATTGTTTTCACTGACCTTCAGTTTCTTTTGTAATCCTATATATTTTATTGAATTTTTTTAATCATGTTCTCAAAAGGAATAGGCTTCACCATACAACCAAATGATACAAAACAAGGTTAAGAAATCCTGCTTTGGTCAAAACAAGGTCTTACCCTTTATTTTATCATTCTCATTCCTAATTCTGTCATTTTTTTTTTCATTCTGCTGCCTTCTCTCCTCTCTTCTACCTATCTCAGTTCCAGGAAACCTCTGGCCTCTCCACCTATATTGACCTCTCCCTTCTCTGCATTTCCACTTGATTAAAGGCTATAATCAAGCAGTCTATAATCAAGCAAATCATTCAAGCAGAAATTTTTCTCAATTTCCTTCATGGCTTATCTACTCTTATGAACTGTAAGTTCCTTGAGGGTAGATGAACTAAGTCTTACACACTTCGTAGGACTCACAGTACCTAACAGTGCTAAACACTTAGCAATAATTCATAAATTTTAGTTATTCGAATCATAAAATTTCAGAGTTGAAAGGAACCTTCAATGGTTTTCAATTTTGAGGGTTATATGCTGATCTGAGTCCATTTACAAATGGTATAATGAATCCTCCCAAGGGTAGAACCCCCTGGCAATCAATCACTCAAAACCAGCTGCCAACAACAGGTCAGCAGTCTGAGAAAAAGTCCCAAAGCAAGGGAGATGTCAGGTCAACTCTGACATCTTTTAGTAGAACTAATAAAGAAATTAGAAGGTACTCCTCAGGTAAAAATTAAAGGGCAACAAATCTTAGGTTAAATTCAATGGATGTTGTTGGCACTACCTTATTAAAGTGAATTCACTTAGCTTTTCTTTCTTAGCAAAAGGAGTGTGTGTTCATCCTTTGTTGTCGAAGAAGACCATGCCATCATACAAATAATATGACTTCACTTGACTTTGTTTTGAATGAGGGTGGGCTGTGCAAGTCACCAGCCTCACTTCTCCTCTGGAACCATCTGAATCCAGTGACCAGATATTCATCAGAATGACTGGAGACGACCCAGGATGAGGCAATTGGGGTTAAGTGACTTGCCCAAGGTCACACAGCTAGTGAATGTCAAATGTCTGAGGTAAGATTTAGACTGAAGTCCTCCTGACTCCTGCACTGGTGCTCTATCCACCACATCACCTAGCCGCCCCTAGCAAAAGATAAATTACTGGTGGAAAGGTCTCATGGTCTGTCAAGAGCCAAACACTCTTCCATGTAGTTTTAGATAACCAGTTTTCCAGGAACCTACTTAATTGTGTGTTTGTGTCTCTGTGGTTTAATTTTTTTTTAAAGAGGCATTTTTAACAAGGGATGAAGAATTTCACTTTCATGACTTTGGAAAGCAGGGAAGTTAGCGGCCTGTTCTCTTGGCAGTGATCTTGAATGGCTATAAATAGAAAATTTGTGAATATATGATGAAACACCTACCCTCTAAAGCAGATTGGCCCTACCTAACCTAAGTATCACTGGCACCAATGAAAATACCATAACTGACCAGGAATCCCCAGTGCAGGAGAAAGTGCATCTCTATTAAGTTTTCTCTTGATTGTTTGGACATCCCACCATATGGCCATGAGGTTTAAGTTTCTAGATGATATGAATTCACAAGGAAAATAAAAACAAAACAAAAACTTCAACCTTGAAATTCTACAGATTTTTTTGTGGTGAATGGGGTGTTGATGAGTCCTTAGTATGACTTTCTTTTCTTTTTCTTTTGAGGGATAGGGAGGGGAATCTGTGATTTCTTTATTACATGAAACCTCCCAATGAAGGACTTCCTCTACCAATGCTGATCATCACCTGTGCTATAATTTATGTTCTTAGAGAATTGCTAAGGATATGTGATTTTCCCAAACCCAAGTCTTCTTTACTCTGAAGCAGCTCTCTATCTGCTATCACTATAATTCCTAATAAATAGGTTGATGCCTCAGTAAACTTGATTTCCTAATAGAGTGAACCATCTCCCAAATGTTTATTCAACACATACTTTGCCATAACAACCTCATATAATTATAGAACTTTAGGGTAGATAGGAACCTTAGAGCTCAGCTAAACCAATTCCCTAATTTTACATCAAAGGTCACTGAGACCTTAGAGCACAAATGATTGTCTTAATTAACTACAATTTATGACAGTGTCAAGATTGGAACTCAAGTGTCTTGACTCAGTCCAAGGATCTCTTCAGATAAATATCCAGGGAATTTTCTAGCTCTCCCCACCGCTATTCATTCCACCTACTAAAAATCAAAGTTCATATTCAAATCTTTTATTTTTAATACTCCTATGTAAATACCAAACCAGCTTAATTCACACTAAGGCTGGCATCTCAGCAGAAGGATAAAATTCTTAACATTTATAACTTTCATAACATGGCTATTATAACTCAAAAAAAGTGGAAAGATTAAAAATATTGTCTGTGGGTTTAGAAGAAAGAAAAAGTAGAGGAGAAAACACTTTATTAAATTAGGTGCTGAGAAGCCTTCTCTGCAGCCACATGATTTATCATCTTCTGGTGCAGAGAGAAAAAGAAATGAACGCTTTTTAGGACAAAGGAATCCGTGTGCAGTTTTGGCAGAGCATCTCATCTTTCGTTTCAGCTTCAGGGGTCAGAGAAATTTCAGTGTTGAACCAAAAAAAGAAAAAATGTCATACCACCCACCCACATGCACACATACACACGTACACGCACATGCACATACACACACACATACACACACGCACACATACGTGCATACATACACGCACACATACACACACATACACACACGCACACAAATACACACACATACATACACGCACACACATACACACATACACACGCACGCACACTTTACTTCATACAGACTAGAATGACCCAAAAATGGGGATGGGGAAGGGGTTCATTCAGTATTCTCCTCCAATAGTAGCTGTTAAGTATTTCATTAAATTATTAAATTATTAATTATGAATTAAAGAACATCACCTAGACTTACTTCCAGTCCTCTTTTAACAATTCCACTTGGTACAAAGATCCAGTGGAAATATGTCTCTATCCTCTGCAGTATCCTCCCATCAGCTCATTTCACAATGAGGTCATTATTCCAGTGGAACCAAAGTCACACCAGTCAAAGCCACAAAACCCACTGACGCTATCAGGAATAGTACCCAAAATGCAAATGGGAGAGCTGGTGATGGTTTCCTATAAAATGATGTTTTCGTGGAACCAATGATTTTCAGTGCTAGGTGGGACAGGTCTGTACTCTCTGTACTGAACATTCCAGTCTAGAACATACTGTCAGGAACTAAAGATGTTATGAAGCCAATGAAAAAAGAAAAACAGCTGCTTACCCTTAATGAGGGGAAAAAGAAGCTGAGGCCTGGGGGTACAGTGCACATTCCCAGCTCCTAATTTAACACATTGGAGTGTAACATCAGAGTTGGTGTTTCAAAGTTTGAGATTGAAAGATCAGCCTGTACATAATGTAGAAAGAGTAAACACTAAGAGCTTGTGCTAAGAGAGCATTTTGTTTGACCTAGAGAAGCTTCTCAATGCATGGTTCAGGTGCCCTCAGAGCCCCAGAGGTGGGGGGATTGGTGTGCAAGGTCAAAACCATTAATAATATTAAAATGTTCTGATTTCTAGAATGGTGAATATCAATAGATAATCTCTTTTGAGAGGGTAATTCAATAATTTTTAAGAGTGTAAAGGGGCCACATGACCAAGATGTTTGAGAATTATTGATCTAAGGCATGGGGATAAAGACTTGAACAAGAGATATTTGAATAAGGCTTTGGTCTGAGTTAAATGTGTTCTTTGACTGACCAATATAAGCAAGCACAAAACTGAAGGCTTGTGAACTATGCTATGGCCATATTTATGTGACCTCAAAGAATATCTCGAACCTGGTAGAACCAGAAGCACATGCAAAAGAAGGGAGCCTCTGGTACTGTGCATATCACTCCACTTTAGTTCATGTGTCATGAGAGCTTGGATGAGCCTGATTCTTTATCCTAGATTATTTTACTGATGAGAAAAAGGGGGCTCAGAGATTCTACCAGCACTCTTACTTAAAACACTGGCTAACTTGTTAGATATGTACTCTTTCTTCTCTCAAACAGGAGGGGAGTAAAGACAAATATGCATTTCTAAATGGTATGACTAAATTTTTTTATCAATCAGAAAACCACATAATTCAACCTAATATCTATTCACCCTGAAAGTTCACAAAAGACAGTCCCTTTAATTACAGCTTCATCAGTCTGTCAGAGAAAGGCTCAATTGGAATAATGGGATACAAATGTATTGAATGTATTACAGTTTTATACAAAAACGAGACATTAACATATGTTCACACAATTCAAGCAATCATTAAGGAAACTCAGGCACTTGAATTCAGTTCAGCGAAGGTATCTCAGAACACACAGGGTAAGAAGGGTAGTTGGTGTCTGTTAGTTTACACTTTGAGGTAGAGAAGGCAGAAAAGAACTGAAGTCCAGTCTGCGTATTTGGCTCTGACAGACCTCAAACAAATGGGAATACATATCCACAGCCTTTCTATCTTTGTTCTAGTAATCAGATTCCCGGTTCATATCACTGAGTTTCAAGGTTCCCAGTCAGCCTTTTATTGTCCCACAGGAGTCAATCTGTATGTCAGACAGTCAATCTATTATCTACCAACCATGCTATATGACCTTTCCAGTATTTCTTCACTCCATAACTTGCCTTGAGTACATCTGTCATTCCTGACCTTCTATGAAGAGCAGAACCCTTTGTTTGTCAGGCACTCATACTAGAAGCCTCTGTACATCATTCTACCCACAGCACTCTGAGTGATCCTCAAGCTGCTGCTCTTTTCTTTTCCTTGTAGAACTCCAGAGTGGAGATCACTAACTCCACTGCTGTGGAGTTAGACCATTCTGCTCATTGGTACCTCATCATTGTTCTGCACTATGCAATCAGGGCTGAAATTGGTCAAATGGGCATCTTCTGTCCCATTGCCTGTCCGTACTGTTGTTCTGCAAGAATTGTAACCCAGGCAAATAAATTTACTTCCTTGGTCTCCAAGCGATCTCAGTGCACACTTTCTTAAAGACCCTACTCTGATGATGGAGGTGGTTTTTAAGTAGAAGAAAGAAAGGACAGCTGTGGCATACACAGATGGGGGGCAGGGTGCTGATCTACCATTCTTTGTGGGGTAGACTAAGTTACCAAAGAATCGTTACCTTTTGCCCCCAAATTTCTCCTCTATCCTTCAGGAACTTCCTTTACCATTGTTGCTCCCTTTCTGAAATACCATCAGTCCGAGATTTGTTTTGAGAGCCAACTTGCTACAGTGTCAGAAAGAATAGATTTGAATCAGAGAATCTGAATCTAAATCTTGTCACTACGTGAGCTTGGGCAAGTCATTTAATGTTCCTCTTTCCTGATCTACCCAGCCCCATCCATTCATCTGTAAAAGTAGGATTGGACTAGTTGACTTCTGATGACCCTTCTAGTTCTAAACCTCTGACCTCCTGAAACAAATCCTTCTATTGAAATACAAATACCTTTACGAGGTCTCAGGACTCATACTTTAATATGAATTGTCAATCCCTAAAATTTGAGATCGGCTAAGAAACTTGGAGCATTTAAGGCAGAAAGATGAATGAAAGTGAAGGATTAAAGGACACTTTAGAGACTGAGGCACTAGAAAGGTTGAGGGCAAGGCTGGGTAGGAAATGAAGTAGGGAATTTTGGGCAGCCAATGCAAAGTAGGAGGATACAGGATGCCTTCAAGGTAGAGGAATGGGCAAGTAGAAATCAATCAATCAATAAGTAATTATTATGTGTCAGGCACTGTGAATTCAAAGACAAAAACGAAAAAAACTGCCCTCAAGGAATGTATAGTCCAATGCAAAGAGACAGGAGGTACTTCTAGAGAGGTAAGATACACTGTACCTTACAAAGGTATTTGGAAGGAAGAGACACAAATGAAATTTACCATTACAGTCATTCCTTTTAGTTATTCAGTGCTTTCTAAAGGGTCCTTTTTTAAAATGTAAATCCTCCCAAAGGAGAAACATACAATATGGAAAAATTTATTCAACACTTTCCTCTGGGTCATTAGGAAGACAATAAGTTATTACATATAATAAAGCTAAGATTAAGAACTTAAGTACTTTTCCCCAATTACAGCTACCTGGTACAATAGATAGTGCCAGACTTTGATTTAGGAAGATCTAAGTTTGAATTCTGTCTGTGTGGCCATGGAAAAGTCACCCAACTTCTCCTATTGTAATAATAAAAATGAAATAATATTGGTAAAGTGTTTTGCAAGCCTTAAAACTCTATATAAATGCTAGATAATATCATTAAATTTTATATTCCAGAAGGCAAAAATATTAAAGAGTGTATAAATCTAGGAGGATTTCTTAGGAGTCCATGAAGAAAGACACCTAAAATGTTACTGAGCATCCAGGTTTTTTCCCCAAGATGAAAGTGAGAGCCCAAGAGAAGTAAGTATTGTTGTTCTTCTTTTGTAGTCAAAGAGGACCAATGACATCACAATGTTGAGGTCAAGGTGCAGTTTGCGAGCTTGGAAGGCTCTACCATAGTTCAGGTACAAATAGTCCATTTGAACACTTGGAATGGAGAAGTCTGTAGATTTGTCCATGTCATGCTTCCTTTGTGATACCATAATTCTGCTTTGCTTCATAGAGCACAACACCTACTTAGATGCAGGCATGCCAAGTTGAGTAATCCTGTTCCAGCATCTCCCATGTCTCACAATTAATGGTCTCGAAGTCTTCAAACTTCCAAAACTTCCAGCATCCAAAATTTCTCCATTTGCTGTAACCAATGGTTCCACTTGATAGTGTTTTTCTGACCTCATGTCAGAACTTGCCTTGAGTGAATTCTCCATAAAATAGTCTTTTAGACAAACATATGTTTGACATTCTAGCTACATGGCCATCCCATCAGAAAGACTCTCCACAGTAGAGTTTGAATGTTTGGCAGTTGGGCTCAAGAGAGGATCCAAGTGTCTAGCACTCTATCTCACTAGGTAATCTTCTGAATCTTCCTAAGAAAATTCAAAGGGAAACAATTTAATTTTCTGGCATGGCACTGGTAGACGGTCCAGGTTTCACAGCACAATGGTTCTGTAGACCTTCAGTTTGGTAGATTGCCTGCTATCTCCCCTCTCCCACACTTTCCTTCAGAGCTTCCCAAACATTGAGCTAGCTCTAGCAATGCATGCAGCCACCTCATCCTCTTCCTGAAAAGTGTGTTGCTCAGATAAGTGAACTTATCCACAGCATCCAACATTTCTCCATTTGCTGTAACCCCTGGTTCCACATTTGAATGGTGTTGTGCTGGCTGATGGAGAATCCCTGTTTATTTGGGTCTTAATTGTCAGGCCAAAATTAGCACAAACAAAAGAGAATGAATTCATATTCTATTGTGCCTCAGAGACTGCACTGAGTGCGCAATCATCTACAACCACAAAGAGGTGTGGCAGTAGAGAAGATGTATCCCTGCCTTTCTCTGAAATCCCATATAGAGAAGCTTCCTTGTCCACTAGCAGCAGAAGTCAGTAGTCATGAACCGTGAAAATGCTCCAGACCCTGGAGTGTACTGGAGAGGGCAACATTCTCACAAGCAAGCTGAGGAGGAAACAACACAGAAAGCTAGGGAGAAAAATCTCAATGCCCCCATTACCCTAAGAAAAACAGATAAGAAACATAGTTTCCAGACAGTGTAAACTGCCGTGAATAACTTAAATGACCTCTGTGGTTCTCATTAGCACTCCAAAGCTTTATATAAAGTGCCTTAACTTCTGTTTTAGCTGTGTTTCCCCAACCTTGAAGTAGAAGCCATCTTCAGAGATTTCCACCTATGGGGTTGGGGAGTTTGAGAAATTAAGAGAGTTATTACTTCTGAAATACTCCTTCCTATGCTTACATTTTTAACCTATCATCTAACCCAAATAAACTGCTTATTAATGATCCTTTGAGATTTGATTGACACAGCATAGTGAGAAGGAAGGAGTATAGTTAGTTAAAAAGAGTAGGGTTAAATAAATCATATTCCGAAATAAGATAAGGACATAGAAGGATGATGCAGTGGTATCACACAGGGTGTTGGGTTCACTGAAAATCATTCCTATCTATGGATGCTCTTAGATGATCACATGTGCAGATACCATATCCATGAACCCCTATTAAACTTATGGGTAACATGTTATGAAAGGCCAAAATAAAACCCCAAAACTTTAAAGTTAGATTACCAAAAAACAATCACAAATTTCACGTATGCTGAAGACAGACTATTCCCCATTTACTTTTCACTTGCCAACAAAACACAGGTGAAGCTAACTGTATCTGGTGGCTAACATAGTATTTTCAAAAACGCAAAAATTCTCCTTCTCTACACAAAATTCAAACAACTCTCCAGAGAGATGGAAAGAAGAAACTGTTCCATCTTCTCTGTCTATGAAGTCAATCTCTCTGCCTGGGCCTCAAAGTGGAAGAAAAGATTAATTAAGGAGTTAAGATGAGGAAATGAAAAAGTGACATCCCCCACTGTAAGATCACTTAAATGCTGACAATCCATCTAGAGAATGAAATGAAGAAACAAGATGGCCCTGTAACACAAATCACATTGGAGGATACTTGCATCTCTGGTCTATCACACCATGGATCCAGGGTAGACTCTCAGTCCACAGAAGACTCAGATACCTAAAACTTCCCTGAAATTCTAAAAATAATTGTGCTCTTTGAAGTGAATTAACTCTTTCCTGTAGACAAACTAATTGTGTTTAATTTACATGAGGCAGATTTCTTAGTTATTTCTTTCCAATTTTGATTACACATTTGCTTTTAGAAGAAAGGCTAGTTGTTTACTTTTTTAAACAACGCTAGCCATTGCAGAAAAGCCATTCTCCTTTAAGAGAAATAAAGCAAAGGATCTTTTCATTCTTGAACACATCTCAAAATGAATCTATAAACAAATGCTTAAATATGTGTGGCATAAAATACAAAGGGATTTGTATTCCCATCTTGTGGAAAGATGGAAATCTTATTTGCTACTGAATTACAAATTTCTTGAAGGCAAGAGTCACAAAATCATAAGCTGCCAACAACACAGTGATCTACCTATTTGTCTGGTACAGTCATGCAAGAGATTCATCTTTGAAAATGGAGAACCCTGATTTAATTCAACAAACATTTATTAAGCATAAGTTATGTGAAAGGTAGCAAGGACAAGTGGAAAAAATGTTGAACTTGGAGTCAGAAAGATATGGGTTTAAATCTAGCTTCTAGCACTAACCAGCTAGATGACCCTAGACAAGTCACTTAACCCTTGTGTCTTAAGCAGCTCCCTAGAACTTGACTGCAGTGCAGTGATAATAACAATGTGTGTGTGCTTGTCCTTCATTGGCGAAGAAGACCAAGACACCAGAGAGATGATGACGTGACTTGCACTTGACTTTGTTTTGAGTGAGGGAGGGCTGTGCAAGGTCACCAGCCTCACTGCTCCTCCACAGCCATCTGAATCCAGTGACCTGATATTCATCAGGATGACTGGAGATGACCCAGGATGAGGCAATTGAGGTTAAGTGACTTGCCCAAGGTCACACAGCTAGTGAGTGTCAAATGTCTGAGGTGAGATTTGAACTCAGGTCCTCCTGACTCCTGCACTGGTGCTCTCTCCACTGCACCACCCAGCTGCCCAGGTAATAACAGAAGCAACGATGCAAAGATCTGTTCCCAAAGACAAACGACATACCATATGATAACAAGATCCCTACGCCGTTCTCATTCTAGCCTCTATGCCTTTGTTGGATATACTTTCCTAGCCTAGCATGTCATTCTCCTCCTCACTCAGCACATTCAAATCTCATCTAGTCTTCAAAGCTTCACTCCACCACCACCATCCAGACAGTGCTATGACTCTAAATGGAGCATGTACTAATTCAAATCTTCAAAAACAAATGATGAGAAGCAGAAATATTAAACATATCCTTTATTTACCACAACACATAAATATTACAATCAATAAAGAGACTTTGAAGAAAGGATTCACATTTAAATGGAATCAAATTAACTTAATCTTAAAGAACTGGTAGGTCAAAGAACAAGTAGAAGAAACAAGAGATAATTTCATTAAAGGGAATGACAACATGAAGACACATATCAAAATTTGGAATACAAAACCAAAATCAATTCTTGGGATTGGGGGAGATAGATAGATAGATGGAGAGAGAGAGAGAGGGAGAGATACACACATATACATACATACATATACATATATATCAACAAATAGATCTATCAACAAAAAAGAACAAATCAATGAACTGAGTATGCAACTTTAAAAAACCTTTAAAAATCCCAAATAAACATGAAAATAGAATTTCTGAAAATCAGAGATAAAACTGGGGGGGAGGGAAATCAGCTGATAAAACTAGAAGCTAGTTTTGTGGGGAAGACTAATAAAATAGATAATTCTAATGTGATTTTTTTTTATAGTAGAAACCAAATTTCCAAAATTAAAATGAAAAGGAAGAATTCACAACAAATCAAGAAGCAATAAAATAGAAGCAACCGTTTTTTTGGCTCCATGCCAGCAAAAATGATAACTTAAATGAATAAATGTTTATAATACAAAATATCCAAATTACCAGGTCAAAAACAGATGACTTAAATAGTCCAATTTCTTTATATCTTGATTAAGACATGAAGGAACGTCCAAGGAAGGGTGGGAGAAACAGGACCAAATGGATTTCCAAGTGAATTCTATCAGACTTCAAAAAAAAATTAAATGCAATATTACACAAAAAAATTTTTAAGGAGGTAAAGAAGGGATTCCATACAACTTCTTCTATAGATAATATGGTTCTGATAAGAAAGACAGATTTAAAAAACTATAGACCAATAACTATGAATGTCAATGTAAAATACTGAATAAATATTAGCAAATATTAAAACATTGAAATTGCACAGTATATTGAAAGTATATGCTATGGTCAACTTGAATTTGTAATAGGAATGAAAGGTTGGTTCAATATTAAGATAACTATAGCATAATCTGTACCATATACAACAATATATTACAAATACATGTAGAATTTTAGATATTAAAAGCCATATCATAAATTAGAGGATCAGCTGGGGAAATATCTTTTGTAATTATGGATAGGGAGAAAGTTCTTCAAATAAGGGAAATAGTGTACCAGAGAAAGTAAATAGATGATTTTAATTGCATAATAAAATTGAACTGTTTTTGCACAAAAAAAATAATCTGTACAGGGACTGAGTTGAGTAGGGAAAAAAAATTGCAATGAACTTTTCTGATAAAGTCTGATATCCAATATGTATAGGGAATTAATGTAAATGTATAAGTACAAAAACAATTTCCCTAAAAGATAGATTTTATCAACTCATAACCCTCAAAAGAAGAAAGCCGGGCTACCAACAACCATATGAAAAAATGTTCCAGACCACTAATAATGAGAAAAATGTACATTAAAAAAACTCTGAGAGTTCACCTCACATATGCTACACTGACAAAAATGACCAAAAAGAAAAATAACAATTGTTGAAAGAGCTTTCAGAAGACTAGCATACTAGTTTACTCTTGGCACAACTGTGAATTGATCTCATCATAGAAAAAAAATTCAGTATCTGTACTCAAAAAGTCATTAAACATATCCTTTTACGCAGAAATATCACTACTAGACGTATGTTTCAAAGAGACCAAATAAAGAGGGAAATGATCATCATGTGCACAATTATTTATAAAATTTCTTTTGTTGTAGCAAACAACTGGATGGGGGGAGAAAGTTGGTGTTCAGCAACTGGAGAATGGCTCAACCAAATTGTGCTACAGAATAATTGCTAGTTGTAAAAATTCTTTCCCAGTTTTCTGCTTCTCTCCTAATCTTGATTGTATTGGCTTTGTTTGGGCAAAAACTTTTCGATGTAATGTAATCAAAATTATCCATTTTGCATTTCATAATGTGCTCTATCTCTTGTTTGGTCATAAATTCCTCCATTCTCCATAAATCTGACACTTAAACTATTCCTTGCTCCCCTAATTTGTTTATAGTATCAACCTTTATACCTAGGTCATGTATCCATTTGGACTTTATTCTGGTATACAGTGTCAGATATTGGTCTATGCCAGTTTTTGACACATTATTTTCCAGTTTTCCAAGCAGTTTTTGTCAGTGAGTTCTTAACCAAGAAGCTAGGGTCCTTGGGTTTATCAAACAGTAGATTGCTGTAATCATGGACTATTCTGTCTTGTGTACCTAGCCTATTCCATTGATCTATCCCTCTATTTCTTAGCCAGTACCAAGTGGTTTTGATGATAGCTGCTTTATAACACAATTTAAAATCTAGTAGGGCTAGTCCACCTTCCTAGCATTTCCTTAATTCTGGACTTTTTGTTCTCCCAGATGAATTTTGATATAATTTTTTGTAACTTTATAAAATGATTTTTGATACTTTGATATGGCACTGAATAGGTGAATAAGGAATTTACATTCTATTTGTGGGAGAATACAACATTCATATAGATAAGCAAAATTTGAAGAGGGAGATGACACTTTTAGCTTTGTTTACCAAGCATGATTTCATAGAAGAGCTGGTAACTAAACTCAATCTGAAAAGAAGAGAAGGATTTAGAAAATGTTGATAGAATAGCTTGTAATTCCACTTGAGTAGAATGTAGAATATGTAAAAAAGACAAAATAGAAAATAAGGTTGGAAAAATTAGAAGGAAAGCAGAAAACTGGGGAAAAAATTTTGCATTTCTGACAAACGTCTCATTTCTAAAATATATAGGGAACTGAGTCAAATTTGCAAGAATACAAATCATTCCCCAATTGACAAATGGTAAAAGGATATGAACAGGCAGTTTTCAGAGGAAGAAATTAAAGCTATCTATAGTCATATGGAAAATGCTCTAAATCACTATTGATTAGAGAGATGCAAATCAAAACAACTCTGAGGTACCACATCACACCTATCAGATTGGCTAATATGACAGAACAGGAAGATGATAAATGTTGGAGAAGATGTGGGAGAGTTGGAACACTAATTCATTGTTGGTAGACTTGTGATCTGTCTGATCCAACCGTTCTGGACTGCAATTTGGAACTATGCCCTAAAGGCTATAAAAATGTACTTACCCTTTGACCCAGAAATATCGCTTCTAGAGCTGTACCTCAAAGAGACATAAAGATGGGAAAAGGACCCACATGTACCAAATACTTACGGTGGCTCTTTTTGTGGAGGCCAAGAACTGGAAATCAAGGGGATGCCCATCAATTGGGGAATGACTAGAAAAGTTGTGGTATATGAATGTAATGGAATACTACTGTGCTATAAGAAATGAACAGGTACACTTCAGGAAAACCTGGAAAGATTTATATGAACTGATGCTCAGTGAAATGAGCAAAACCAGGAGAACATTATACACAGTGACAGCCACGGTGTTCAAGGACTGATTTTCTTTGACTTGGCCCTTTACAGCAATGCAAGGACTTAAAACATTTCAAAGCACTCATGATGCAGGTTGCCGTCCACAGTCAGAGAAATAACTATGGAGTTGGAATACAAAATGAAGCAGACTATTTTCTTTTTTTGTTATGTTTCATTGTGTTTTGTTTTGTTTTGTTTTTCTCATGGTTTCTCCCACTCATTACAATTTTTATATGCAACATGACTGGTGTGTAAATGTATTTCACAGGAATGTATGTGTAGGAACCATATAAGATTGAATGCCATCTTAGGGAGGGAGGGGGAGAAAATTTAAAACTTGTAGAAGTAAAGGTTGAAAGCTGAAAACAAATTAATAAACTGGAGAGGGAGAGAAAAAAAGAACAATTGCTAATACTTATATATTGGCTTGAGGTTTGCAAAGTGCTTTACAAATATTATCTCATTTGATCCTGGCAACAACCCTGGGAGGTATGCAATGTTATTATTCCCATTTTACAGGTAAATAAGCCAAAGCAGACAGAAGCTAAGTGACTTGTCCAGGGTCCCATAGCTAGGAAGTATCAGGCTGGATTTGAACTCAGGTCTTCCTGACTCCAAGCCCAGTGCTCTCTCCATTGCACCACAAAGATGTCTCATTTTTGCAATTGAATATTATTTTTCCATAAGAAATGATGAAAGGGATGGATTCAGAGAAATCTAGGAAGAGTGGTATGAAGGAATGCAGAGGAAAGTGAGCAGAACCTGGAAAATAATTTCCTTGATTATGATGCATTTTAAAAGAAAACAAATGTTTTCATTATCATAACTATCATTAATATATTTACCAACCATTGTTCCAGAACGCCGATTATAATTCATGCTCCCCAGCTCTTGGCAGAGAGGAAATGAGCTGGAGATTCAGAATGAGTCATATATTTTCAGATATGCCAGAATATAGTTTTGTTTTACTTGACTTGCTTATTACAAAGGATTTTTTTTAATTTGAGAGCAGGGAGGAAGGAATGATGGTAACATCAAAAAAAAAGACTTTCAATACAGGGAAATATAAAAGGGAACAGAGACCAGAAGAGCAGTTTCAGAAACATCATGTTAAAATTAACATACATTGTTTTCAAAATCTGGACATAATAAGAGACTGATGGTAATCCTCTTTTTCTGTTTTTTTTAATACAAAAATATTTGCATGTGTGTGTTGTATTTGCCAAGTTCATAATAAAAGTACAGAAAAATTTAAGATTAAATAAGATGAGAAAACTGGTAAATCTTAAAAACACTAAAATTATCTTTGGCCCATACATCACCACCAGCTCCACCTAAAATTTCCAACTCCTCATTATGATTCACATCACTCTTCCTCCTATTTCTTCCTGTGACATTTAAAAAATTCGACAGACATAGTTTCTGGGTCATTTTATTCATTTTATTTTATTAATTTAGTTATTTTATTAATCACTTAGTCATTTTATTAATAATGCTACCATTTTAATAAAGGGATGGTCATTCAGCCCTCCCTCTCAAACAAAGAACCACTCACCTCCATGGGCCCTTGGAAAAGCAGGAGTTCCTGAAGGTGGTAATCAACTCTGACTGGTTAATAATTAATGAGAAAATGAATATTACGATGAGAGAAAGGGCTGTAGTACAATGAGGGTCTTGGTGTTCATGACTGGGATCACTCAAGTCACAATCAGAGAGACTTATCAATATACATATCACCTGTCTGACAAAAGGGAAGATCCACATTTTCCCAGACCTGAGCAAACACAGTGAGCAGAAATTCAGCAGTTAGCCTACACTTAGCGTTTCTTTTACCGTTTTTGATCAGATTTCAGCCATTTTAACTGGGTAAATCTTAGAGTTTTCCCACATTGGTTGATTTCTGGATGAGGAAATAGAAAAGGGGGAAAACCTTGGTTATAATTCAATAATTAGTTGTTAATATAAGAAAGAAATAATCATTTCTTGCCTTCCCTATCACTAACTAAAGAATAATAAAATTAATTGACTCTTAAAACTGGAAAGGGATTTATTGACAAATTGAATACTTCCATTTGAGATGCACAGAAATTAAGTGACTTGCCCAATCTCACATCTACAGTTGATACCAATTTTCCTTATGTTGGGAAACCAAGGGGGATTACATGAACTAAATTCAGTTCCTCTTGACCCCAGAGTCTACTTTTTAATCAGGTCTGTCCCTTGTTCAGCACAGGGCTGTTTTAGCCACAGTTTTTAGTGATGTCACAAAAGTCAGCACAAAGGTCCTTGAACTTAGGCACATGTTGTCAGGGACTACTTGGTTCCACATTACATGAAAGGTAGGGTACATTGCACACTTTCCCCTGGATACTCATTGGCTCAAGCCCTACCAATTGTGTTCGCTCAGTTTTAGGGCCAGTTCCATTTAACAGTCAGATTAGTTTTTATGAAGAAATACTTACTTCAGAGGTATAGCAAAGACAAAAATAGAAACATTCACCACCACCACTCCCGCTCAGGGGCATAATCCCCTCTATAATCTCTGTCTTGAGTGAAGAGAAGAGATAAAGTTTGCAGATTAACTCAGTTCCTATGTAGCATTAATTTTAAGAAAGTCCAAATCCAAAGGCCCCCTGGGTTTGTGTCCCAAGATACAATACACTATCTAGCCTGGGGTTCTGTATTCAAGGCCCCCAGAACTTGAGTTCCTGGATCTAGGGACTCTTCCCCTTGTGCCTGCTTTTGAAAGGGACAAATAAAATAAATCAAGACCCTACCTTCATTTCACTGGGCCACCAAGCCTAAAGGGAGGGTAAGGTACCCCTACTGCAGATAAATGAGATCATCGCCTCTGAAAGCCTCTGGAAAGAAAACAAAACTGTTCTGGTCTGGTAGTTTTAAAGATTTAACCAGTTCCAACCACACAATCAATAGAAAGAAGCTGCTCTTATCAACATGTAGGGAGCCTAGAATGTTTTTCCCAAAAGCAGGTCGCTGGCATCTCCCACAGAGAAGCCTGCATCTCACGTAATGTGAGCATGTGGCAAAGCACCTTAACACACAGAAAAAATATTCCCCCATGTTTAGCTTTGCACAACACAATCGAGGCAGAAGCCCATATAGCCTCTTGCTGGGGAAAATCCATTTTCTTACAAAGGTTGCCTAATTGATCATTCTCTGTGTCTTCCTTAGGCATCTCTAAAGGACCAGCCATACCACTACTTCTGCTTTTATATTTCACAAGCCACTTGGGGGTTTGTGACAATGGTTCAAGAGGTTAATGCAAAAAATTCTTTAATGGCTCCTTCAGCAGGAAACAATTGCCCAATTACATTACAAAAATATTTCCTCTGCAACAATAAGCATGTGCATATTTGAAGTCCTATTTGCTTGTTATCAAATTGCAATTATTGTAAACTATTGTGGTTACTACTGAGTTGTTTCAGTCATGTCTGACCCTTCGCGACTCCATTTGGAGTTTTCTTGGCAAAGATACTGGATTGGTTTGCCATTTCCTTCTCCAGACTGTTTTTACAAATGAGGAACCGCCCAATGTCACACAGCTAGTAAGTGGCTGAGAAACACAGTTTGAACTCAGGTCCTCCTGATTCTAAGGTCAGCACACTGTTCCACCTACCTAGCTGACACTAATTATTGTAAACATTTAATGAATAAATCAAAGATTATAGTATAATTAGTATCTCAAATTATGTTGGGGTTTATAATACATTTTTTGGTTGAAAGGTGTTCATAGAACAAAAAACCATTGGGAACCACTAGCTTAAGTGATATAATTTCAGCAATTCTATAAAGCTCCTACAAAGATTTACCCCTATCCAGTGGCTTTTACCAGAAAATTCAGCCCCTTGCCTTCATGTTTGGATTGCTGGCAGAGAGAATCACTGAATTTTAGAGATTGAAGGGATTGAGGTCATGGAGTACAGAGATTCTTCACCTGGGGTCTATTAACTGTTTTTAATAGATTGAAAACTACATTTCAGTACAGTTGGTTTCCTTTGTAAACTTAAGCAAAATAGAAATTTTATGGATTTAATATCGTTACTCTGAAAAGGGAATTCATCAACTTCAGGAGACATCCATACACAAAGAAGGTAAAGAATCTCAGACTTGTAATCTAATACTACAGTCTTCTTTTACAGATAAGAAAATTAATGTTCTAACAGGTTGGAATTCTTTTCATGTCAAGATTTTGGTAAAATCGCAGATCAATATTAGAAGTATAGAGAGTATAAGAGATCGTTGAATCTATGCTCATTTTCCAAGGGAGGCACCAGAGAGGTAACCAAGACTCATCCAAGATCACTCAGACAGTAAGGAGCAGAGCTGGTATTTGAAAATGCTGGTTGCAAATTAAACGATCTGCATGTTCTATTGTTTACTGTTATGACTCAGGAGAGAAAGCTCAGCCTAAACTTAAATTGGACCTTTTCCTTAACAAGAGATGAACATAAATCTTCTATATATTCAGATTAGTGGTAGGAAGGAATAAAAGGTATCTTGTTGCTACCATGAGCACAGATGGTTTGAAGTAGTATTACTTCTGACTATGCCAAAATCTCCTTAAATTCTCAAGGGTCTTGTTCCTTTTTCTAACCAAAAGAAGGAATGTTGAAAAAGTACATTGTGATCCTCTTGTGTTGACAACAGAGAAAGAATCCAAATATGTCTTGTCAAAACTTGAAACAGCTACTTCCCTGACCCTGCTCTCTGCCAGCATTGTACGGATATCCCCAACCTCATCCATCTATTGCATTCCTTCTCCTTCATTTCCCTGTTCTATTACTGCTCAGAAGAGATTTTAGTATTCTTGTCAAGACAGATGCTTCAAATTAGGCCTGAAGTATTCCTGTAAAGAATCTCAGCAGCTCTGAGCAACATTGCTCAAGTAATTGGAAATGGATTATTTAAAAAGAAAAACAAAAAGAGAAATGAAAGAGACAAAGACAAAGAGAAAAACAGAAAGTATTTTTATCATGATTTCTTCAGTCTGGCTTTCTCCAAACCCATCATCCTTTTCATTAAAGTTCAATAAATTCATTTCCAAGGTTCATAGGATCATAGATCTAAAGCCGCAAGGGACTTCAGAGGACATCTCTTATTTACATTTTACATATAACTCAGAAGCGGCACCAACCCACTCCAGATGGCAGTGTAGCTTGTTGACATGACATTCAACATGGTACCCACAACCCACTTCCCTCCCTCACTCTTTTGTGCTGGCTCACTCACTCACTCCAGCCCTTATTCACATTAGCGGGTATGCAGATGAGGGAGAGCCTAGTTGATATTCCCAGAGAGGAGCTGTCCATAGCCACCTTACTGTTACAATTCACCCTTCGGTTCCTAGGAATAAACCCTGGTGTGGGGGAATCATTTCTACGATTTGCCACTGAAGTTCCTGGGCCCCCATCACTATGCTTTCCACTTAAGCAAATCAGTCATTGATGAAACCATTCATCCTTAATCATAAAACATTTACTAACAGAAGACAAAGTAATAATACTCATAACACTTACTCAATAGAAGATAAAAGCTGGAATAATCAAAATATAACCAGCCATCCATAAATCTTGGTGACACTCTCCCATTAATAAGTAGTGACCATGGGGAAGAGTAAATACTTACAGAAACCCAGCAGTGGGACACAGAAGTGAGGAAACTCATGCGCCCAGAGTAATTTACTACTCTTGATGATGGCCCTAGATGTCAGTAGTCTCTTTTAGAGGACAACTGAACTACACATCACCTCTTCTCTTCTAAGGCTCTCCACCATCCTGTTGGATCAGGTCACTTGTTCTACTACTCGGACTAGTTAAGCAGTGTTAAGGTAAAGCAGAAATATAATGAGAACCGAAGTAGTATTAAGGTATTCCTTTAAGTTTAAAAACTGTAAAATTCCTCAGATCTGCTCTTGGAACTCTGAGAAGTTTCATCTTCTCAAGCAAGAAAGGGCAATGGAAGGCAATACAGTCAAACCCCTGAGGGTGTTTCCCCCTTTCTCAGGAAGTAGATATTACCAATGGGCAATAAGCCCAGCTGGCTATTCACGCAGTAGGAGGGTCCTGCCTCCCCCAGTCATCTTCTAGCAGTTTTAGACTTTCGTTCCAGTGAAATGAACAGCTGCAGAGACTGTCTGGCTTCAGTCAGTGCTCTCAGCTGATGCAGCACAAGCCTCTACTCTGACACTCTTTCTACTATTACCTTTCACTTTGCTCCTGTCAAGCAGCAGGAGACAAGTCTCCATAGTCAACTTTTGCACCTTCTTGTTCTTGTCATTTCTGCCTCCTCATCTCCTAACATCTTCTCTTTTCCTGTAGCTTCCAATGTCTCCAATCAGGGCCTTCTTGTGCTTAGTGATTCATCTAATACAAGCAAACACAGAGTTTTCCCACAGAGCCCAAGCACTTGTGATGTATAGTTTATTAGCATAGCTTTTGAACGCAGCCATCTTCACCTTCAGTCAGTACTACTCCCTGAGCCTTCTCATGCGCTTTCTGCGGTCTTCTTAGTACAGTTCTCTGAAGGGTAGTTTTCTAGGATTCTCAGAACTATGTCACGATATTTTTCTCACACAAATGTCCTTTTCCTGCCCCTTTCAGTAAATGAAATATAACTATGTTAAAAGGTCATGCTTTATATACAGGTGTGGAAACTGAGGCCAAAGGAGGATAAAGGAGTTGCCCAATGTCACACAGCTAGTTGGCTCCAGAAGCAGGATTTGAATGCATATACTCGGAATACATATACTCCTCACTGTGAATTTTTATTCATTTATTTTAAACCCAATAGTCCTTTGCTACAGATGATAATTTACCTTACAAATCATTATGCACCTGCCCTCAAAAGTTCGGTTTCATAAAAGAAGGCACAAATTTGTGCAATGATTCTCAAGCGTACTTTGCGCCTGTTATATAAAATTAAGCCTTATAACAAGTCATTAATACCAGATCTTACTACGTGAATATGCTAAGCTTGCCACTTTTAGGGCAAAATGGAATTCCTCATCACAGTCCCAAAGGTCGGGAGGCTGTTAAGGTACAGCAGAAGCACCTCCACACAGATTTCAATAGCCTAGTTTATGCATTGAGCACACTCGGGAAAGAGGGCCTTGTCACTTGGTCAGATTACTGACCTGCAGCTCGTCGATGAGTTTTCACTTCGGGCAAATTATGAAAAGCACCAATCTGGTTAAGATATTCTCATAACTCTGGATCATTCTTTTATTCATGATCACTTCTTTTTTTGAAAAGGTCATATATGGATATATTTTATTGTTTTCCGTTGTTTTTTAGGTGTATTCAACTCATGGTGAACCCAGTTGAGGTTTTCTTACGAAGATACTGGAGTAGTTGGCCATTTCCTTCCTCAGTTCATTTCACAGGTGAGGAAACTGAGACAGAGTTAAGTGACTTGCCCATGGTCACATTGCTAGTAAGTGTCTAAGGCCAAATTTGAACTCAGAAAGATGAGTCTTCTTTTCTACAGGCACTCTATCCACTGTACTACCTAGCTGCCCCCATATGGACAAAAATGCTGCTCTAAATTGGTAATACTCACAAATGTGACCAAAGGAATAAGTTCTTTTCTTTTTTTACCATGATTTGGAAGATGTTTATAATTGTAACTTTGGGGGATATGGCAGCCAGGCATATGAGTATGAGGGACATGTAAGCTAAGACTCAGAAGCATCATTGCAAGTATTTATTAAATGGTGCCCAACACTGTAGAAGATACACAGATATAAACTAGATTATAAGTCTTCAGGGCAGGAACTACTTTCACTTTTGTCTTTGTATCCCTGGTACGGTACTTGGCACATAACAAGTGTTTAATCAATGCTTGTCAGTTAATGATTGGTGGAGAAGGCATGATCTCTGCCTTTAGTGAAATAAGACCAACACAAAAGAAACAGTTAAATATCAATACTATATAATATAGGATTAGGTTCCAAAATATATGGAGACCAACAGGTGCTTTAAATGTTCAGAACAGAAAGAAATTTATAGGGGTCAGATTAGTCAGGTAAGACATCATAGAGGATGTAGAACAGGATATTGATAGATGAGTAAATATACTGGAAGAGAAGACGAACCAGGACAAGCAATTATTAAGGTAGCACAGAGAAGGGTTTCTGAAAACTGAGGCTGAAATTAACAAAGGGGAAAGAATTAGCTTGGAGATCTAGATGTGGGAGTCATCTGCATAAAAGTGGCATCACAGCAAAGAAAGCCAAGAGGGAGAAAGCACTGGAGGACAAATACAATCAGCATATGGGAGGCAAGAAGGAAGTGTCAGACAAGCTGGAAATGACAAAAAGGAAACAATATCATTCATTCATCCATTCATCATATAAACATTAATTGAGCATCTACTGTGCACAGGTTCTATGCTTGGTCCAGAGGAAGAAATAGTTTACATAAGAAAAGGTCTTTGCTCTCAAGGTACATACTCCTAAGTCTAAGAGGGAGAATAAGACATAAGGTCTTCAGTCAAGTTCTTCAAGCAGTGTTTAAATCACCGAATCAACAAATATGTATTAAGCAATTACTCGGTCCAGTTGTTAGATTTCATGTAAAGGTATAGAAGAGTATCAAAGAGTTTATAATCAATTTTCCTTGGCAATATTCAATATATGGCTGAGTGGTAGAATGAATAGAGAGATGGACCTGAAGTCCAGAAGACAACTTCAAATCCAACCTCAGACCCTTACTAGTTCTGTGGCCCTAGAAAAGGCACTTAACCTGTCTACCTCAGTTTCCTCATCTATGAAATAGAAATCATGATGGCACCTATCTTTGAGGTGTGCTGTAAGTATAGAATAAGATAATATTTGCAAAGTGCTTTGCAGACCTTGAAGCACTATATTAATGTGTGTTGCTATTATTATAGTGAGAGATAGTTAGGTGGTTCAGTGGATAGAGGACCGGACCTAGAGTCAGGAAAATTATAGTTCAAATCCAGTCTCATACACTTACTAGCTGTTTGACCCTGGGAAAATCAGCCTTAGTCTACTGGAGAAGGAAACAGCAAACCACTCCAGCATCTTTGCCAAGAAAACCCATATTGTCTGTTGAGAGCAGCGTTTGCAGGATAGAGCAAAAAGAGACCACAATTTCTACGTATTTTGAAAAGTTTATCACAATTTGCTAAGACCAGAAAAATTGCACAGGCTATTTGATGGCTTAAAATACGGCCATCAATTGATGGCTTGATTGATAAAATACGGAACTGAAAGGGATCTTAGTAATCATCAAATAAACTTTCCTTCAAGTCCCAGATAAAATCCTACCTTCTAGAAAATTTTTCTTTTAGGCTTAGTTCAGACTAGTGTGTGATTCCTGTATTATAAGGCCAATGTGGCCAAGGTACTGGTTCACTCCTCCTTATAAGCTAGTTGACTTTACCCTGTTCTCTGTCCACAGGCTGCAGCTAATTTGAGCCAGATGTCATATCAATACATTTGTTCTCAAAGGAGAAAAATGACTGGGTGAGTGGCTCGATGTAAACCGTTCCTGACTTGCAGAAAAGCAACTCAAATGAAATATCCTTTCAATGGTGGCTAAATGGCACCATATTTTGTATACAAAGAGCAATATATATAGGCAGCCATGGCACAGAGAATAAAAAACCAGCCTCAAAACCAGAAAGACCAAGTCTTGTCTCTGATATATACTTGAGGAGAAGGTATGGGGAAGTCATTTAACATCTTAGTGGTCCAGGCAACTCTAAGATTATTTCCATTAGTGGAGGACATTTCCTTAAAAGAAATTTTTGGATGGGCTTCTTCCTCCCCTCTGTCCTCCCTCCCCCCCAAAAAAGCAACCTATCAATACCCCAAGGTGCAGCAGGAGCAGTATTTCCTGGGGCACTGTTAAACTAGCTTACTCCAGAATCTTACCCCATCAAGATTAGTTTTCTGTTTCCTTAAAAAATATTCAAAGAATCCTTAAAATTTAATTGACAAGGGAACTAAAGCTCAAACCATTGGTATAGTTTCTTGTTGATCATAGCACAAAAGCCAATGCAGAGGAGTCTTCCCTCAGGTTTGTTCCTGGAGGAAAACCAGAGTCAACAGATAGAGAAGCTATGTCAACCAAATCCAATGATGAATCCTTACTATATAACCTTTCCCAACTATGTATGGCCAAGGAAACTCTTTTTTACTGAGCATTAGATGAGTGATGAGTGTCTCATCTCATTCCAATTCTAAACGGAAGCAACTGAACAACCTGAGGCAGGCTAAGCCTAAAACACTGACCAAAGGACTACAATTGTCCCCAAAATATAGGCACGCACAGGCATGCAAGCACACACACACACACGTGCACACGTGTGCATGCGCACACTGCATGGAGTTATTTTTCTAATTCTCATTAGAAACACATTCGATCTCATAGTACGTTACATTTTGAACAGAGAAAGAAATTTTTCAAATGCCAACTCCCTTCACAGCCATTTCACCATATAGTAGTGCTACTAATTAAGACACCTTTCCTAATGTTTGTTTTCTGAAACCCTTTGTACATATACTTTGTAGACATTCAAGACCAGCATTGGACTTGTTCCATGGCACAGGGAGCCAACTAAAGATTTTGATATCAAGGTTCTACTTCTTTGGAATCTCAACATTTCCATGACAACAAAGCACCATTTTTTGTAAGCTGCCTTTTTGAAGTTGTTTCTTTTTTAACCTTTTATTCTTTAGAGATATGGTTGTACAATGTTACTTAAGGGAAAGAGTAAGAAAAGAAGACTAGCCCTCAAAAGGAAGACATTAACGATCTGTCTAAAAGCCTCTGAAAACACATTCACCTGGTTAGTAAACCCTGAAGGCTTTGGAGAAATTTTTTTCTTCTGAGTTTCATTCACCTTTATCCCTACGCCAAAAAACGTTTGTTTTTTATCTGTTTATTTATCTGTTTATTTCCAAATTTATTTATTTATCTATTTGTTGGTTTATTTGCTCATACTTTTTTTTTTACTTGATCTATGATTGTTCCCAGTAAGAAAATTCAACAAATGCAGATCAGCAGCTCTTCTGCAAACTACAAAGTTGCCTAGAAAAATGAGAAGTTAAGTGACTTACCCCAAGTCACCTGGCTAATGTGTGTTACAGGTGGGACTTAAATCCAGTGCTAGATCTCTATCCACTAGTATGGTATAATGAATAGAAAGCCAAAAAGGGCAAGTTTAAAGACCTGCCTCTGATCCATACTGACGGTGTGACCCCAGGAAATTCATTTAACCTCTAAGTGCTCTAAGCAGTTATGGCAGTTCTCTGGAACTATAAATTGCAGGGAAAGTGTCACCCTGAATTTGTAGAGGGAGTTTTCTTATTTGGGAGTTCTCTATGCCAATTAAATCATAAATGTGTTCTTTATTCCAAACCCGTCCTCCCCTTTAGACAGAGAGAGAGACAGACAGACAGAGAGACAGAAACAGAGAGACAGAGAGAGAGACAGAGAGAGAGAGAGTTGTTCTAAGTTTCTCTTGGACTTTCAGAGCTGTCAAGTGTTCTCTTCCTTTCCCTTTAGCCTTTGACTATATAACTTGGGAGTTAATATAAAAGGTGGTTCCCTGTACCAACTACAATAACCACAATAACAAGAATATAGAGATACTTTAAAGTTGACAAAGTAATTTATGTATGTCATCTCCTTTGAGCCTGACCACATCCCTATGACCCAGCTACTAGAGGCATTGATATCCCCCTTTTACTGATGGAGAAATTGAGACTGGGTGTGGGGGGCGGTTTTCAATGACTTGCCCATGGTCACTTAGCTTGTTAGAGTCTGAGACACAATCTGAACCCAGGTTTTCCTGGCTCCAAGTCTGGCACTCTTTTCACTATAGGACACACTCTCTACCTAGATAAAATCTCTAATCACCTTCCAAATGACAACATATTACAGTATGTGTGAGGAGAAAATCCATAACTCAAATGTGAGAAATCATATTGTAGCCCTGCTGCAACCTCTTCAGCAATTTTATAAAACTCAGGAGACTGGAATGAATCTTGGAGATGAGCATGTTCAGTTGTCTCCTGGCAGTTTTCCTGTGACTGTCACTTGACAACACCCACTCTCATCCTTTTGGATTTATTGAAAGTGACACAGAGTTGATCCAAAGTTCTGTAGTTCTTTGTTTCCACTTACAAGTAATTACTTCACAAGTTATAAAAATTGAAGTAGATATTAAACAATTCTTAAGAATATAGTTATATCATTCTTGAGAAAGGTGTGCCTATTGCGGCAAGGGTGGTGTGCAGAGGGCATGTAGACTTTCTCTTTAAATGAGTCTCTGAGAAATCTGTACTAATCAGCCTGAGGTGAGAAACAGATATTCTACATTTCATAACAGTTAATGCTATTTCCAGTATCTTCTCTTTAAATCTCTAAGGGAACAAGGAGATTTCTTTTCTGCCTACTTATGTTTGGAGGGGAGGAAAGAGTTGTTTGGGTTTTTTTTTAACAAATGAATACAGGAACACTATTTAGAAAGGATACAACAATTTAATTTAAATGAAGTGCACAAGATTTTTACCTAATTCTACCACCATCACAATTGGAGACTTTAGCATCAACCTTCAGAAACTGGACAAATTCTCAAAATCAGTTTCAGAGAAACTGAAGGATGAAAGAATGAATCATAGATCTAGAGTTAGAAGGGGACTCCAAAGCAATATAATACCTCATCTTACAAAGAAATTGAGATACAGTGAGGTTAAATGATTTACCTGTGGTCATACAGGTGCAGCTCAAGCCTTCTGATTCCAGGGTCAGTATTTTTTTTCCACTCTACCATGCTGTGAATGGATGGGTGGACAGATAGATGGATGGATGAATGGATGACAGATAGATTGACAGGCAGACTGGATGATCATTGATAACAAAAATAGAATATGAAGGGGGAAAGGATAAAGATATAATACTAGAGAAAGAAACATGGAAAAGGCACATTGATTTTTATTAGAGAATAAACATAACAGAAGAGAAGAAAGCAAGAGTCACAGAATGATGGAACTGGAGATTTGGAAAGGGCTTTAGCAGCCATCTAGTACAATCTGTGCCTGAAAAGAATCACTATATCATGGTTGGTTGGTTGGTTGGTTGGTTGACTGGTTCTCGTCCTTCATTTTTGAAGAGGACCAAAACGACATCACTATGTTGGAGTCAAGGTACAGCATGCCCAGTTGTGACTAATCAGACCAATACGAGCTCAGAAAACTCTGCCACAGGTTGGGCACAAATAGTCTATATGAACAGTAAGGAGTGGAGATGTCTAAATTTATGCTTCTCACAATTCTTTTGAACTACTGCAATTTATTTTGCATGTATCAACTTTCTTTTTATTTATTTCCTTTTATTTTCTTTTTAATTTGTGGAATAAAAACAAGCATTTCCAAAACATGATATAATCAAATGATTGCATATGAAATTTCAAATCTGTTATGTACAACTTGTCATTCCTTTTAAGTATATAATAAAGTTAGCATGTGGTTTTTTTCCTTTATTTCCCTTCTCCCCTTTGCCCTAGAGATGGCTGCCATTAGACACAAATACGTTAATATGGGTAAGATCATTCTATGCATACTTCTGTTAGTTCTTTCTCTGGATACAGATAGTGTCTTTCTTCATATGTCCTTTGTAGTTAATTTGGGTATTTAAAATATTCAAGATGAATTACTTACTAAAAGTTGTTCTTAAATATTGCTGTTCACTCTTCATTATTTCATGCAAGCCCATCCATGTTTTTTCTAAGATCATCAAGCTCATCATTTCTTATAGCACAGTAGTATTCCAAAATAATCATATACCACAACTTGCTCAGCCATTCCCCAATTGATGGGCATCCTTGCAATTACCAATTCTTTGCAACTATAAAGAGAGCTGCTATAAATATTTTGGCATACAACCAAGAAGTCAGCAGACAACTCTACAGACCTTCACTTTGGTCTAATAACTTTTCTCTCCCACACTTTCCTTCAGAGCCTCCCAAACACTGAGCCACCCCTGGTAATGCATGCATCCACCTCATTATCTATGTGTTCATCCTTGGAAAGGATACGGCCAAGGTAAGTGAATTTATCCACAGTATTCAAAATTTCTTCCTTTGCTGTAGCCAATGGTTTCACATATGGATAGTATGGTGCTGACTGATGGAGAACCTGTTTTCTTGGTGCATAGTTAGGCCAAAACTTGCACAAGCAGCAGAGAGTTGATCCATATTTTGTTGCATCTCAGCTTCAGAGACTGCACTGAGTGCACAATCATCTGAGAACAAAAAAATAATGTACCAACTCTTCCTCCACTTTAGTCTTGGCTTGTAGCCTTTTCAAGTTAAATAATTTACCATAAATATAGTAGCTGACCTTGATTCTGTATCCATCTTCACTGAAGGTGACAACATTGCTGAAACATCATGCTAAAAAGCACAGGAGCAAGCATGCCATTTTGCTTCACTCCATTGGTGGCTGGAAAGCACAAGAGTATCATCCATTATCCAGAACCTGGGCAAGCATGCTGTCATGAAATTGCTGTATGATACTGATGGATTTCTCTCAGCAACCAAATTTTGACATAATTTTCCATAAGCCCTCACAACTGACAGTATCAAAGGCCTTAGTCAGATCAATGAACATTGTAATCAGACCTCCGTCCTACTCTGCCATTTCCCCGGAGTTGCCAGGCAACAAACATATGGACAATTCCTCAGTTCTTTCTGAAGCCATACAGGCTCTCAGGTACATGACTATCTTAAAGGCAAGAATCTTGCCAGAAACAACTAAGAGAGAGACATATACATATACACCCCATGATTGTCACAGGGTAATCTATGTCCTTTACATTCATAGAAATGGACAATGGAGGAATCCTTGAACTCTTGGGAGGATAATCTTCTCTTGTCATATAATCTGGAAGATTTCAGTTAGCTTAAATATGAACAGTGGACCCTCCCACCTACCTCTTAATGGAATGGAATCAGTACTAGGCTCTTTGCACATTAGGAGCCTAATCGCATTCAAAATCTCTTTTTCAGTTGGAAATTCAGCTAGAGAGGGATTGATTTCAAGCTAAGATATACATTCAATAGTGTCCGCATTGACTGATGATGGTCTGTTGAGAACACTATTAAAGTGTTCAACCCATTTCTCTAGAATCATGTCCTTATCACTAATCAATGTGTCTCCATCAGCACTGAGTAGTTGTGGTGCACCATAGGTCTTTGGCCTATAAATAGCTTTCAGGGTTTGTTACTTTGGATTGTTACTATCAGCCTATAAATAGCTTTCAGGGTTTGTTACTATCAGCCTATAAATAGCTTTCAAGGTTTGTTACTTTGGATTGTTACTATCAATCAGCCTATAAATAGCTTTCAGGGTTTGTTACTTTGGATTGTTACTATCAGCATAAAACTGAATTTCATCTGCCTTCTTAGTGAGCCAAGAATCCTGCATCTCTCTAAGCTTCACTTGTACTTTACTTTTGATGGAGTTAATACCACCTTCTTAGAGACAGATCATCTTGCTAGTGAACCCTGTGGAGTTCTCATTTTTTGTTTAGCAACTTCTGAATCTCCCATCATTTTCATCAGATCATTCTTGATATTTGCAAGTGTTGTGACCCAGATGAGGAAATGCTGTTCCATACTCCAAATCTCTGAAAGCTGCCCACTCTTTTTCTGCCCCACTGTTGCCAACTGCTTGTGTTGGCTCAGCTTTCCCTCCAAGTTAGCAATGAACTGTTTCCACTGAGAGAAACCCTTTCATTTGTTGCCATTAAGACCTCTTGTAGTTGTATTACCTGGGGGCTGCAGGTTTTGTTGAATGTGAATATTTAGCTTGGAGAAGATAAGTCTACGATGAGTTGTATTGTTAATGTATTTTTAATGGAATTAATGTATCTTTAATGAAATGAGAAGTTCTTTCCCTCCTGCTTATGTCACATGGAAGCCTAAGTCAAATGAGTTTGAGGCACATGAAGCCTGTGGTGGGAGGAGCTTGCTGAGCTGGTAGAAGAGGAAGGGGTGGAGCAAGTCCAGTGCTCTGCACCACACATCCCCTTTGCTGCTCTCACATCCTATCTCTTCTTCTTACAAAGACATATTCTATTAAATGCCAATGTTTGCTGTGCAGGTGCATCCACGAAGTTTTATTGCATTTAGGTAAACAGAAGATAGTGTTGGTGATGAGAAGGTCATGAGATGCACAAGTCTTCAGTAGTAAGTGACCATTTCTGTTGAGGTCTTTGACTCTGTTCCTCTCAAGGACTTCCTGCCATATCTGGTAGTCTGTGCCTATTCTTGCATTAAAATCACCCAGAGCTACAAAATTGTCCTTTTTCAGCACCTTGATGATGAGAGTCTCCAGGGCTTCATACAATTTTTCTTTGACCTCACCAAGGTTCATCATGGTAGGAGTCTATACACTGATGATGGTAGAGTGGCATTTTCCTGCAAGGGTTGCATTGTCATGAGCTTGTCGTTCACTCTTTTTAGTAAGCATACAAGCTTGTTGACTAGATTAATTTTGACTGAAAAACCTACATCAGCTTCACATAGTTTCTTCACTGCAGCCACTCCAAAAAAAAGAAATGTGTATCCAGATGCAGCTTCAGTAAGCTGGCCTTCATTTGTCAGCTTCATTTCACTCAGGACTGTTATTTGGTCATAATAGCTGCAGAGTTCTCTTACAAGAGTTGTTCATCTTGCAGGTCTAATGGCTTTCATGTTCTCTATAAGCATATGCTTATAGATATTCATTATCCGTATATCAATGATGAGTAGAAGCATCTTTGCAGTTTTTGTACATTTTTTTGTGTTTTAACCGCAGGATGGAATCCCTACCTGTCACAGTAAGCGGGCCAGGGTTGGATAAAACAAACAATTTTAGGGCATCTAGCTCCTTTTTCATACCAGGAGGTGAGGCTGCATGTACACCCAGGGGGCAGCCAACTCTCACTGCTGCTTCCAGTGAGAAGATGATCCTTTGGCCTAAGTCACCTATACGCAGAGTTGTGACTACAGCTCTCAGTGTATCTGCCCCTGTTGCTTCTTCACTTGCTATTGATTGCCACAGGACTTTGAAATAGGCAAAAGTGGTAAAAATGGTATAGGTGATGTCTTTTGATTCATGTATAAATTGGATTTAAGTGAGAATTTAAGTATGGATTTAAGTGAGTTATGGGAAATCACTGGCCTCACTCTCTCTTCCAGAGTCATCAAAACCCAGAAGCGAGACAAATTCAAGATGATTCATGATGACTCAGGATGCAGTGAATGATCTTGGTATCTTCAATGTCTAACCAAGTTCTAAGCATTTCATGGCACCTGCTTTAGCCACCTTCATGGCCCTGGTAACAAACTGTTCTCACCCGCCCATTCTACCAGAGGAAGTCGTCACATGCTAGCAGCAGAAACCCCCCCAACTCACCAAATAGTTTGAGATCACTCAGTTCCCCTCAACCTGGTTTACCCCATCCGCCAAAACAATTTGCCAGGGTGTGGCCATTGCAAATGATACAGCTTCTTGGAGTCATAGGTAAAGAGTTGGGTACAACAAGTGAAAAAGCAGCTCTGAAAAGGGCTCAAAAGACTCCATACCAGAGGTAGTAGTCTTCCCTGGGCACATTGTTCACCCCAAGTGGGCTTTCCTTGGTAGAATTTGGTTCATCACATTTTAAAAATTTGTTCTAGAAGAGGTGTGTTAGGGGAATTTAGCAAAAATGCTGTCTTTACTCTGCCATCTTGGCACTACATACACACACACACACACACACACACACACACACACACACCACCACCACCACCACCACCATCACCACTACCAACAACAACAGTCATCTTTTAAGTGATCCTTTCTAGAAATTTCTGAGGAATTCAAGTTCATCAGCCTAGCACATTCAGTGTTCTCTTTTTTTGAAAATTAGAATATTTTCCCTTCCCCAATCTTATGATACCTCTTCCCTGTTTTCTTTCACTCTAGTGCTTTTATTCAAGAAAAAGACATAAAAGAAGGCCAGGTCCCATTCAACTAATGTCTTTTTGATGAACCCTAGTTCCAGTTAAGTAGCCTCAGTCAATCAAAAAGATTCCTCTTTACCAAGTAGCCAGAGAAATGGAAATGGTTCCCAAATGCCTATTCCTTCTCCAAAGTCTATATGGGAAATGTGTTGGCTCCTGTTGGCTGTGCAAGTTCATTGACAACTGGATTGCTTGCTCAATCACTCATAACATTTTTAGCTCCTTTTTGTTGTCTTTAGCTTCCAAATCAGCCTCAGCTTGATCTGAGTCTTCACATGCCTGATACCATAAGTAAAGGACCACATCATCACCTGAAATCCATCTTCTGTTTCTGAGATTTACTTACATCTTCCATATATTTCTTTTTAAAACCTAAGTTTTTGGCAAGTTCCTTGTGTATCCACAATCTCTCCAGACAAATGTAATGTTTTTCCTCTTTATTGGAATTGTTTCCCTATGTGTCTTCAGAATTTCATTTTTTAACATCTCTATCCCTCCTCAGTTGACTCCCTGCCCAAAGCATTTTACTGAATGAGATCCTACACATCTTTCCCCTGAACTCTAAAATCTGTTTTCACAAAATCTAGGGCACAAGTCAGACTATCCCCAGATTCCCTCTCCTTCTCTATCACAAAATGTAAGATGAAGTGGTTTCTTCAGACAAAAAAAATTCCATTTGTTTCCATTCCAGCAATCAGGTGTTCTGTTTGTGAGAAACGTACCCAGAATAAATGTTCTCCTTGTTGGTACCTCTACGTTCTGAAAGATGAAATTATCTATCATTCAGATAAGTCAAGAAATTGTTTGCTATTCTGCATTTGAGGAAGAGAGATGGACAGACTACTCACAAATCACTACTCCTGCTTACTGTACTACTCTTCCCTTCGTCCCTTGCTCCTTACTGAATGATCTCCTAAGTGGTAGTTTCTGTGACTCTTCTTTACTAGTCTTGGAAGGACAAGCAGCTTCTTCATCCTCAGAGTATCCAGCTCGCTACTTAGGAAAAGCCTTTAAGCTGTTTTTCATATTCCTTCTTTTTCTCCTCTGTGTAACGCCTCTTCCTTTAGGTCACTCCCTGTGGCTATCCTCCAAGGGTCTGTCCCTGACCTTTTTCTCTTTTCTCTCTGTACTATCTCACTTGTGGTGATTTCATCATTACTCGGGGTTTTAATTATCATTTCGATGCTGATGATTCTAAACTCTATTTATCTAGCCTTAGACTCTATCTCCACCTCCAGTCTCACCTCATCAACTGCCTACTGGACTTCTCAAACTGAATATCCAGCAGAGATCTCCAGCTTATGATACCCAAAAGAGTACTCATTGTATTCCCCACCACAAAAACCTCTTCATTTCCAAATTTCCTTGTTACTGTTGAGGACACTGCCATCCTCCCAGGTAGCTATGCTCTCAATCTTGGGTCATCCTCAGTTCCTCCCTCATACTCACCCTATATATCCAAACTGTCACCGACAGATCAGAAGGTCGTTCCACCTTCCCAACACTTCACATCCCCTTCTCTCCCCTCACACAGCCGCCACACTTGTACAATCCTTCATCACATCACACCTGGACTATTGCAACTGTCTGCTGGTTGGTCTCCCTGCCTGAAGTCTATCCCCACTACAATCTATCTTCCACTCAGATGCCAATTTGCATATCTGACCATAGAAAAACAGAGAGAGCAAGAGAGAGAGAGAGAGAGAGAGAGAGAGAGAGAGAGAGAATGCAATAAACTACAGTATTATCTTTCTGTTATCTTAGAGAGCAATTATGAAATTCTCTCTTTGATCAGTCTTGGTCCCTTCCTCCTATTTTTTCAGTTTTCTTATGGGAAGATGTATTTTCTGCATACATCTATGATCCAGTGTCTCTGACCTCCTGGTTGTTCCTCACCCAAGACATCCACTTCAATTCAGTTCAATAAACATTTATAAAGAGTTTACTGCATGCTAAGCACCATAACAAAGCTCTGAGAATACAAATAAAAAAAGAAAGTCTGCCCTCAAGGAACTTACAATCTAATGGGGAGGGGGGAGAATAACACACAAAAAGAAGCTAGATAAAAGTGGGGAAGGGGAATATAGTGTTCCCTGGAGTCCGGACCAAGCGGAGTTGCAAAGGAAACATGGTGTATTATTAGGAAATTCCAGGTCCCATCCTTCTCTAAAGGAGAACTTTGGGAGGAGTTCAGTGCTCCATGCTCCAACTCTCCAATTAGAGAGAGCTGGGAAGATGTTGAGTATCCTAAGTGTATCCATATTCCCTGGCTCACCCTCATGCCTGGAATTCTTTCCCTCCTAACTTCTGACTCCTGACTTCCTTCAAGTCTCAGATAAAACCTTGGCTTCCTCAGGTTAGCATCCTGCCTCTGAGATTACCTCATTTTATCTATATCTTATATGTGTTTTTTTGTTCACATATCGACTCCTCCATTAAAATGTGAGCCTTCTGATTGTAGAGATTGCCTTTCTTTGTATCCCAGAGCTTAGCATAGTGCCTGGCACATAAAAAGTGCTTAATAAATGCTAGTTGACTGATTCTACCAAACTGACAAGGGTCAAGTCTCCTCTTCTTCACCTGGGAACCTTTATTTTTTTGTCCTCCTACTGAGTCCTTACTTCTCTTCCCTTTAGGAACTTTTCATTCTCTCTAACAACCTGGTGTTCTAGCCCCTAGAAAAATTAACCTACAATTGGTACAGTTGATAGTTCTTCATCTGGGGCAGAAATACCAATGTGGTCCACTCAATGCAAGATACAACACAATGTCCCTCATTATTCATTAATGGTGATGATGTTCAGCCTTCTTTCTTGAAGATGTTTTTGATTCAGCCCTAAATGCCTGGTTAAAATTTTTGTATCCAATTATTGATTTTTTTTTAAGTTAAATCTTTTCCCAACCAATTTGCTGCCATCCTATCAGTCTAATTGTTTGATTTCCTTAACAGTCTTATTTCTCTCATTCTTGTTTTGTTAACTACCCACTCCTTATGTTCTGGAATCTAACTTCTCAGGTTCCACTCCCCAGTTAAGGATGACTTTTTTATACTTCTTCACTGTCCTTTGTCTTGCTTCTTTTACTAAGGAAAGCATGAAACAGTCAGTGTCTGAATCTCTGGATTGTTCTCCAAATTTTCCTCAATTTCTCCCAAATTTTGTCAAATTTCTCTTCCTCAAATTCAACTTCAGACCTACTTCACTAGTCCCAACCCTTCCAAGTGACTTGCCTGATTTCCTTCTCTTCCTTTGGACCAAGTCCTTTCTTCTCCCTTTCCTTGCCAAAATTTTCTCCCACAAAATCCAGAAATAGCATGAAGGAAAGGGAGGAGAAAAGAGAAAAGAGAAGGCTATAAGAATTTTTTTTAAAAGTAAATGAGTGTGACTCTAGACCCATCACATAAATTTTCAGTAGCCATAGGCAACTCCCTAAAAATCTATACTGAACAGTTTCCCATCTGCATTGAGTTTCTTTGCCAGTGAATTCCATACACTGGTGGTGTCAAACTCAAATAGAAATGGTGGCCACTAAATCATTAACTTAGAAAACCACATATCAACATTATTTATGTTCTATTATATTTTTATGTATTTTGTTAAATATTTCCCAATTACATTTTAATCTGATTCCTGCTGCATTCAAGAGTCTGTGAGCTTAATGTCTCGGCCCTACAGCAATGAAATCATATATCTGAATCAAAAAGGGAAAAGTGAAATGACTAGAGAATGATGGCAGGTAATGAAAATAATAACTTTGAAGGCAAAATGAGCAAATTAGGTGGAGGGTAATATCAAGCAACACAGCAGTGAGACTCTGTGCTAATTAATGTTAGAGGGGTAAGTACTGCCCCCTTCCTTTCTCCTCTTTTCCTTTAAATAACTGTGCCCAAACCCTCTAGGAAGGGCTGTATAATGTGTTGTGACAGAGCTTCATGGCATCTTAATGATTTAGAATTTTTCTCCTACTTCTTGTCTGTAGTTATGGATCTTTTATCTGTTCTGTCTGCAGAGTCTAATGAATTCCTGTAAAGTCTTTATAGCTGTTGTCCTCTCCATTTAAATCTTTCCTCAAGAACCGATTTACTGAAGTTCACCATCCAGGGGATTGTGCGGTAAATTGTGTCTTTACAACCATCTCTAAATGCTGACTCTGGAAAGTGGAAGTTGCGACGCTGGGGAATCTGGGGGAAAGAGTCTCAAGAGGCATGTTTCCCTCACTGTTTGACTTTGCTGTCATGGTAGAAAATGTGGAGTGTGTGGCAAGAGGAGTTTTGTTTTAGTGGGATGTGTGCTAGACCAAAATTTAGGAGACCTGAGTGCTAGTCCTGACCCAGCTAATAGCAAATACTACAAAATTAACTGTGGGGTGGAGTCTTTCTTCAGAGTCTCCAGTCTCTCCCTTCTGTGCTCATTCTTCATTCTTTTCTCTTTGTTAGAACTCCCTTAAGGCTTCATCCCCATCTAATATCATCATCTTCTCTTTCTCTTCCTCTCAATTTCCCCATCTAAATGAGATGGGGAGATAGCAAATGTATTGATACCGAGAGGTCAATGACAATAAGACTTTATAAGTTACCCTTTTCAGAGAGATTTGTCTTTTCTTTTTTTAGCAGAAGATCAATCACTAAGTCAAAAACAAACTGGCTAGGGGTCAGTATATTCAGTTAGAAACTCCCCAAATTTTCAAGCAAGCAGGGGGTTGCCTTACTCTTACTTACTTGCCTGATCATACATACAGTGTTAAAGTTGGGATCAAGAAAACCTGAGTTTGAATCCTGCCTCAAACATTTACTATGTGACCCTAGACAAGTCACTTAACTTCTGTCAGCCTCTGTTTTCTTGTCCACAAAAGTAAGGTCACGATAGCACCCGTCTTACAAGGTTGTGAAAATCAAGTGAAACAGCAAGGTAGTTTTTGCAAACCTAATAGCTCTAGATAAATACTACACGGTCTATACAGAAGACTAGCTTGGGTTCACTCAGTGAAAAGTTGTGGCTTAAGGTTCCAGCAATTTAGTTAGAATTAGAAGCCCATAAATTCCCCATGCTAATAGAGAAGGCATCTTCTCAAAGCGTCAAGCCAGAATGGAAGACACTGAAAATATTATTTCCACAATGTGGTATTTGTAAATATTGCTGTTGTGTCTTGACAGAGGACTATTTTTGCTACAGCCCAACTGAAAGAGCTGATCTGGCATTATTCTCTGAAGGTTCCTTGGTCTCCTGATAAAGTGATTAGGAACACCCTATTGTGAGAACCTCTGGGCATCGAAAGTTTAAGGGACTATGATTTCTTGGGGGTTGTTTTAGCCATAACAAAGATAGGCCTTATGCAATGCTTAGAAATTTTAGGAAGACACTGGAGGAGTTGAAGGACTGAATTACAGCAGGAAAGTTCCAGGAAATACAGTGATGATCAAAGAAGAAGTATTAAGATACGTTAATGTACCTTTTCTTTACATTTATTTTCAGTGTTCTACAATCACTACCATACAACCCAGAATTTTCTTTCCCTCTGTCCCCCCCAGCTCCCCAATCCCTCCCTGAGACAACATACAATTTTATAAAGGTTCTACACATACATTCTTATTAAATGCATTTTCACCATAGTCATGTTGTGTAGAAGAATTAAAATAAATAGGGGAAATCATATAACAAATCAAAACGCAATACAAAAGAAAATGATCTGCTACATTCTGAGAATTCCACAGTTCTTTCTCTGGATGTGGAAGACATTTTGCCTTAAAAGACCACTGGAAAATTTTTAAGTCCTTGCATTGCAATGAAGTTCTAAGTCTACTGGAAAAAAATCTTCACACACTGGTGTTGTTTCCTGATTCTGCTCCTTTCACTCAGCTTCAGATCATATAAATCTTTCCAGGACTCTCTGAAGCCTCCCTGTTCACCATTTCTTATAGCACAATAGTATTCTATTACATTCATATACATATACATACATTCATATACATATACATACATAATTTATTCAGCCATTCCCCATTTGATGGGTATTCCCTTGATTTCCAGTTTTTGGCCACCACAAAGAGTGCTGCTATAAATATTTTTGTACATGTGGGACCATTTCCCATTTTTCTGTGTTAATGTACCTTTAAGAAAGGTTGTGACCAGCATAATTTCTATCCAGTTGACGAACACAGAATGGAGATCTTCAGAGAGTTTACAGAAGCAAGGTGTTTGTTGCACAGCCTAAGCCTACCCTTGCTGTCCAGTCCTATGTCTAGGGCACACTCTTGACTGAAATCAGACTGAATGAAGTCCCTCAATGTCTCCCATGCATTGCATGCTCATTTCCTCTTCTCTGTCTTGGATTAAGCTGATTCCTCTGCCCAGACCACCTGCTTTTCTCCCTCTCCAAATCCATCAGACACATGAGGGTCTACCCAGTTCAAGCCCCAAGTCATCCATGAAATTCTAGCTTTTCAGATCTTTCAGCTCACCCCTATCACTTTTTGACAATCTCAACACTCTTGAGTCCTTGATTAAATTTTGTTTTATTTGATTATACACTGGCCTTTGATTTTCTGCTGGCTGTTTCTTATGTTAGTCTAATGGTAAACTCCTTGTGGGCAAGAATACCAAGATGGCAGTGGACATCTAGGAAAGAAAACCAGCGTAGGCGTCCAGAGGCCTTTTTTCTAGTCTGATCTCTGCTACCAACAAGCTGTGTGAGCTCAGAGAAGTCCTCACCTTGTTTAGGCTTCATTTTTCTCAAATGTACAATGAGGAAGTTGGCCTGGATGATTTCAGCTCTAACATTCTGTAATTCTATGCATGTTCCTCTTGTATCTTTCATGGCATTTAGAACAGGGTCATATCTATTATAGAAAATCAATGTAGCATAAGGCATGGAATACTGGCCTTGGAGTCAGGAGACGTTGGCTAAAGTCTCAGCTCCAATATGTACTGGCTTGTATGTCTTTGGGCCAGTCACTTAACCTCTCTGTACCTCAGCTTGCTTCTCTCTAAAATGGGAACATATATGTTGCCATTGTGTGTGTGAAGAAAGCTCCTCAGAAACGTTAAAGAACTCTGTAAGTATCAGTAATTATTGTAGAGGTTGCCAGCAAGAACTTCTTGAATTTATTGTAGCAATTCATTCCACATCATGTTTGCTGTATGGACGCACTTCTAGGAGAGGTAGAAGTGATGGAAGTTGTTCGTTTTCTCTCAGTACACTTTTTTTTATATTCATTAATAATTAATAATTTAATAAATATTGTATTAAATCAATAAAGCCATTTTTCCATGCCTTTGGTATTTTCTCCTCTCCCCCCAGTATCTTGTGAAATAGATCCTTCAACACCTCCAGATGTATATGGATTCCAATTTTGCTGTTTTTCTTGTCTTTCATCAATGATTCTATGAACATTAGCATTCCAAGGTTCTTGCCCTCAAGGAGCTAGCCATCAATGTGGTGAGACCAGACCAGGACACTGTGATCAAAACCAGGAAAAGTAGCAGGTTTGCACTCACAGAAGAACCATGCTGAAGGCAATCTTGAGAGTTCTGAAGGATACCAGGCACCTAAAGAAGGAGAAGGTAGCAAAGGTAGCAGGGGGAGTGAATATCACACAAATGACAAGGGAGATTGAGAAGGGAAGAAATCTGAAAGTTCCTTAATAATGAAAAAAGGCAACTGAAGGAACATAAACACCCATAGACCTATTTGTCTACTTTCTTATCTTCTTATCTATTAACAATATTTTGAATACATGAATGCCACCATAAAGTCTCTCTTCCAACAAGATGTCTCCTATCCATCTGTAAACATCATTCAAGATACCTTGAAAGACACAACAGTAGAGATATTTTTGTTGTTCAGTCATGTCCAATACTTGGTGACCTCAAGGACCATAGCATACCAGGCCCTTCTATACAAACAGCATTAAGTGACTTGCTCAGGATCACACAACTAGTAAATATCTGAGGCTGGATTTGAACTCATGAAGAGGAGTCTTCTTGATTCCAAGCCCAGTGTGCTATACACTGCACCACCCAGCTGCCCCAACAACAGAGATAACGCTACTCAATTACCCAGCTGTCACAAAACAGAAATATCTCCTTACCAAAGAGTTTTCAGTGGCATTGAGGAGATCCATTACAAAGTCCAAAGTGAAGAAAAATTCTCTGTGAATGCTGATATTTTCCAGGACATTCCTGTTTGCAAATGAGATCATGATTGCTTTATCCAGCATTGGATAAAACTCTGGAAGGGATCTATACCCACGGTGAAGACAATGGCCTGATCATCAACACAGGAAAGACTAAATAGATGAAGAATATCTATCAGACAAATTGTGATAGATAGTTGGATGAATGACATTTAGAGATGGTTGAAGAGTATGTATATCTCAGACAGCAAGTACAAATGGACAGAGGAGCAGATTGGATTGTCTTCAGAAAATAACAAAGCTTATGACTCCCTTTACCTAAAAACAAAGCCTATCTTTTAAATAATAATATTCTACCAGTTATTATGTGGCTGTGAGACAAAGATCACAACAGACTCCAAAGAATTGAAAATGAATATCACACAAATGGCAATGGAGAGACACATGGTAAGTGTAAGCAGTCTGCAACATAAAACCAATAAGGAACTTTAAGGAAGAATAAATATAAAAGATATCATCAGAGAAATCTATGATAGGACAAGAAAGTGACCCAGACAAATGGGGGGCGTGGATAGAAGGTGGGGTACCCAAACAATTCGCTGGAATCCTCAAAAGTCAAAAAAGACCATTAGCCCGTTGGATGAACACCCTATTAGGAAGACATAAATAAGAATTGCACAGGATTGGTAAGTATGGATACACTGAGATTTAACATGGTTGAAGGGAACATCCAAATAAATAAGACTATAGATCCATTTGAATTCTAGAGTTGAAAGCAACCAGGGATGGAACCAAAGTTTCATGTTTCCCAAGGCAGAACTCTGCTCTCTCTCATAGAACTATTGAATTAGAAAGGATATCTCCAACTTCCCACTATATACTTACCTAAGGTCCATCCAGTCTTTACCTGAAAATCTTTAATGAAAGGAAACTCACTAACTTTCAAGACACTTAATTCTACTTTTGAATTGGTTTTTCCTAACATCTAACCTAAATTTGCCTTTTTTCCAATTGCCATTCTTTGCTCCATTAGCACTCTGGGATCAATTAAAATAAGTATAATCCCTCCCAGGGCAGGTAGGTGACAGAGGGGATAGAGTGAGGGCCTTGAGTCAGAAAGACTCATCTTCCTGAGTTCAAAACTGGCCTCAGACACTTACTAGCTTTGTGATCTTAGACAAATCACATACTCCTGTTTGCCTGAGTTTCCTCAAATGTAAAATGAGCTGAAGAAGAAAATGGCCAACCACTCCAGTATCTTTGACAAGAAAACCTCAAATAGGGTCATGAAGAGTTGGATGTGACTGAAACAATTGAACAACAGAAAGTTATCATATCCCCTCAATTCTGTTCTCCTCCAGACTGAACATATGAAATTTGTTCAACCAATTTAAAAATGACATGAACTCAAAGTCCTTTACCATTCTAGCTGGCTTCCTCTCTAAGTTATTAACATCCTTCCTAAGATGTGCATACCAGAACCGGGCACAACATTCCCACATACATTATAGGTAGGAGAGAATATAGCTGTTCTACAGCCTCCTTATTTTTGACAGCAATTACTCTCTCAGTACAGCCTGAGATCATATAAGTTTCCTTGGATGCCAAACCCACACTATTGACTTATATTCATCTTGCACTTCAATAAAACTCCTAGTTGTGTTTTTAAAAATATGAATGGCTTTCTAGACACGCCTATTTCATCTTCTGTTTATAAAATATGTTTTAAACCTAAGTAAAATATTTCACATTTATCCCCACTAAATGATGTCTTACCTGATTCCACCCAATGTTTGAGCCCACTAAGGTCTTTATGGATCCTCACTATCAACCTCAATTTTAAGTCATCAGTAAATTTTATAAGAATACTATCTATTATGTGCCTTTAGGCAAGTCATTAATAAAAGCGTAAAGTAGTACCACACCAACCACCATTCTCTGAGGTACTCCACTGCAACAGAGGTTCTTGATCCTTTTTGTGTCATGGGACCTTTGGCAACAGTCTGATTGAGTCTATAAATACCTTCTCAGAATAGTGCTTGTATGTATCTAAAATGAAATACATAGGATTACAAAGGAAACATAAACTGCCTCAGGATGACTCTACCTTAAGGCCTGCTCCTAGGATTGGTGAGCCCATAGAGAGCTCACCATTTCTTGGGCAAAGAGGGGTCCTATCCATGCAGCTCCCTACCACAATACTCACTCTCCAGACTGCTCCACCCAGGGATATGCTGGGAAATGTTTTACTAGTTCACAGGAAGATTTTCTTTTAATTCCATTCCCATGATACCCTTTTAAGTTTAAACTGCATTATTAACATTTCCTTCATGACTTCCTTTTTTTTCTGGAAGTTCAATTTTTTTTCCTTTTTTAAATTTGTCTTAGTCAAAATCTACCTTCTCACATACATACCCCATATTCTCTTCCCCCCAACTGAGAATACAAGAAAAACAAAACCCATTACATACATGTATAGTCAATCAAAGCAACTTTTCACATTGACAAAGTCCAAAAAGAATATTTGTCTGATTCTTCATTCTGAATCCTTTCTCTCTGTGTCAGGAGATGGGTCATCATTAATCCTCTGGAATTTTGGTGATCACTATTCTACTGTTAAAAGTTCAGCACAATAGTAGTCCGTCATATTTATATGCCATAACTTGTTCATCCATTCCTCAATTTACAGACATCCCTTCAGATTACCATTCTTGGATGCCTCAAAAAGAGTTATAAATGTTTTTCTACAAACTTACTTAAAATTAATCCCTTCCTTGACCTATCCTTCTAATTTCTCCTCTCATCTTCTCCCTCTTCCTCCTGCTTTCCCATTCAGTGAGATTTATTTCTATACCAAGTATGTGTGAACATTGTTCCTCCTTTTTATTAATTCAGATGAGAGTGAGGTTCAAGTGTCAACTACTCCTTCCCAACCTCTCTTGCTTGTTTGCATAGATGTCTACTTGTGCATCCTGATTATAGGTGACAATTTTCTTTAACCTTCCTTTTCCTTTCCCCTTAGTGTCTTCTTCCTCCCCACTCTTTCCATTCTTTTCTTAATACCATCAAGATATAACAGAACCATTCTCAAGCCTTGTCTCTCTCTATGAACCCTGAGGATGATAGGGTTCATAGGGGACAGATGAGTCATCTCCCCCATAATTGAATGCAGCAGTTTATCCTAGTTTAGTCCTTTATTGTTCATTCAAGTTTATCTTTTTAAGTTTCTTTTCACTCCTGAATTTGAACTTCAGTTTCTCTGCAACTCCAAGTCTTTTCATCAGGGATGTTTGAAAGTTCTCTATTTCATCAAAGATTCATTTTTTCCTCTGTAACATTATACGCAGTATTGCCTGGTGAATTATTCTTGGCTGTAAGCCCATATGTCTTTTGCTTTCTGGAATACATTTCAAATTCTCAAATCCTTTATAATGCTGACTCCTAAATCATGAATAATTCTGACTTCTCAGTATTTGAGTTCTCTCCTCTTAGCTTTTTTTTCTTTGACCTTGAAGGTTTAAATTTTGGCTATAATGTTCCTGGATTAAAATGTTCATATATGGGCTTCTTCCAGGAGGTGATAGTCAGTTTATCTACCTTGACCTCTGGTTCTAAGAAATCTGGATAGTTTTCTTTTAAAATTTCTTGGAATAGGATGTCTAGGTTCATTTTTATTTTTTTGGTCATAGTATTGAGATAGTCCAATGATGCTTAAATTTTTTCTTCTCAATCTGTTTATAAGATTAGTTGTTTTGGGTATATCTTACATATTCTTCTGTATTGTCAGTCTTTTGACTTTGACTTATATTCTTTTCTGTCTTATGGAGTCATTGGCTTCTCTTTAGTACCTTCTAATTTTCGGGGAGTTTTTCTCTTAGATAGTGTTTTGTATGTCATGTGCCAAGCTGTTAATTCTCTAATTCTTTCTTTTCCAACTTTTTTCAAGTTTCCTCATTCAATCTATTTTTTTAAGTTTAACTCTTTTTTTTAAACTCTTGCCTCATCTCTTTTAGTAGGAATTCTAATTGAACTTGAGCCCAAGCTGTTTTTTCTCCAAGGTAATGTTTACGGATGTTTTAGAGTCATTTTCTTGTTCTATATTTGTCTTGAGCATCCTTGGCATTATAATAGCTCATTATCACAGGATTGTTTTTTTTTGTTTGCCTGTTCTTCCATACTACTTTTTCACTTTAGTCTAGATGTTAGGGCTAGACTCTACCACACTTCTAGAGGAAAGGTCTAGGTTGACTCTGTTTCTGGCTTCTTGCTATATTGAATGTTGTGTTATTCCAGCATTTCAGGGACAACCTAAGGACCTACAAGCTTTCAGTGCTTCTAAAATGGTCTGATCCAGGGAGAAATATGATTGCTCCCACCCTGGTCTGACCTCTGCAAGGTTTGTCCTGGTTTTGAGTCTATCCTAGAGTATACTGCTGCTGCACTCTGTACCCGTCAACCAACTAGAAAGCTCTGTTGGTTCAGAACTGTAGGATCCTCTTTGGTCTAGAATTCTTGCTTTGATTATTCTTCTTTCACTGGGCTAGATGCCAGTTATAAAACCCTGCTCTGAACCTAGTACCTGAGCCATACCTCTGATGCTACTGCTGCTGGATCCTGAATATTCTCCTTTCTATGTACATCACTCAGTGCTTCCCAACCAGGAATAGAATGCCACCTGTGCAGTTCTCTGTTTCCATCCACCCCAAATTTATGACCCAGAACTGAGTAATGGACAACAACACTGCCAGTTTGCACCTATCCCCACTGCAGCACTGTAGTATAGATCTAGGGGTGTCCCAGTATGGGTCGGGACTTCCTCTTTTCATGGTAATACATGCTGTTGTGTCCCAAGAGCTCCTGACATACAGATCTCCCTCTCAGTCTTCTTATTCCGTTGTTTCAGGATATTTCAAATTAGGTCTCAGGTAAGTTAAAACTCACCTATAACAATAATGGTTTTAAAAAGAATGTCGCATCTTCAGAAGAATCCAGTTACAAAAACCTGCAATCATCCAAATGATAGTGACTCTTCATTTTACAGAAAGATTTATCAAAGGATCCCTTTAAATGCACTATATTGCAATATTTAAAATCAGATTCAAATTCCAAAAATTCCATTTACAAACAGCAGTTTTTAAGAAGACACCTCCTTCTCTTCAAGGAGTTTACTCTCTAGGTGGAAAGACCAGGCTAACACACATAAAAATCAGAAGAGATAAGTCAGTATAATTAAAAGCTAGACCATATGCAATCAAGTCTCAAAGTGTTTAGGGCAACTAGGGAAAAAAAGCAATATAGTTCTATGGAAATGACACTGGATTCAAAGTTGGAGGACCTGAATTCAAATCATCATTCTGCCATTGTATGACCATGTGCAAATCATTTCACTTCTCTTGATATAAGATTCTTCTTCTGTAAAAAGAGTAGACAGTGGTGAAATGAATTGTCTCTAAGGTCTCTTCCAACTCAAGTCTTGCAATTCAAGTGTTATGAACATGTGGGCATGTTTTCTTGACTTTGCTTATATAGCCCCACTTAAAATAAGGTACACTTATGGTACAAACTACACAGTGCAACTCATGGTCCAACAGAGGAAAGAAACAGCATCTCCAAAAACAGAGAACAGTGACCTGCCAGGCTTTAAGATCCTGAGTTTCAGTGGGACAGAGCCTAGCAAGTGTTTATTCTCATTTCAAGGAGCAAAATGATAAAGTGATGAAATGATCGTCTATACTTTAAGCTATTCCCTTCTTTTTCCAGTCTTTTTAGGTGGAGTACAAATACACATTACCACCAGGGAAAAAGCAAAAGGTAGAGAAGAACAGAAAATATCTTTTTGAGAAGATAAAAAGTTTCTAAATGAAGCACTCAACTTTGAAATCCTCAAGCCCCCTGTTCTTGTGAGAGAGTTGAAGATGTAAACAAAATGCCCATCTGTTCTTGTTGAAACTTTGCCAACAAGGTAATTGTTTTCATCTTATTTTAGCAACACAGATGATTTCCTTAAGTATGAGGGACTTCAGCTTTCCTTAATTTCAATTCCATGTTTTCATGTGGACATATTATCTTTTAATCAGTGGCTGAAACCAAGCCTGATTACCTTGAGTATCAAGTACCATCAACAACTTGCTTACGTAAAATTTGCAATTTATTTTCCATTTTAAATTGGAAGTGATGGGAGGGGGGAAGCTTGGGTGAAATTTCCTCCTTAACTAATGGAACATTTGAATAAAACAAGAATTACAAAAAATAGAAGGTATGAAATAGGTGCTGAGCCTGCAGCAACACAGTAGTATTACTAGCTCTATGCACCATATGAGAACTGACTGAAGGAGACAACTCTCCCAGAGCAGAACCTGAAGGAAAGAAGAATTGGAGATGTACTAATTATTGTCAAGTATTTGAAAGGCTAAAAAGTGAAAAAAGGTTTAGATCTGTTATTCTTGGCCCCAGGGGGCAGAGTAAGAAAACAACACATGGAATTAGAGAGACAGATTTAGGACAGAAACATTTGTTAGTGATTAGAGCTGTCCAAAGTGGAAAGGGCTGTGTTGGAAGGCAGAGGATGCTCCCTTATTAGAGATCTGGATATCAACTCGGGGATTCTCAGTCAGTAGTCCAATTTGTACTAGATGGCCCCTAACATCCCTTCCAAAGCTGATATTCTATACTTCTCCATTCTGGGTTTCAGTTCCTAGCAGTGTGACTTAGGTCAAGCCACTTAACCACTAAAATTTCAGTTTCCTTAGCTGTAAAATTATTATAATAAAATCTTTCTTCACTTCACAGATTTTGCCTCTACTTGAAGAGATCTATAAATCAGGAAATCTGTATGAATGCCAATCATTGTTGTTAGTCCTTCCAGTTATTATTAAGGGGCAGCTGGTGACACAGTGGATAGAGTACTAGGCTTGGATTCAAGAATACCTGGGCACAAATTCATCCTTGTGTATTTACTAGCTTTGTGACTCTGAGCAAGTCACTTAACTTCTGTCTGCCTCCATTTCCTCAAATGTAAAAGATAATATCTCATAGGATTGTTGTAAGGGTCAAATGAGATAATATTTGTAAATAGTGCATAGGACCTGGAACATAGTAAGCACTATGTAAGTGCTTTTTCCTTTCCTTCTTTTCTTCCTTCCTTCCTTCCCTGTATTCTCATTTCCATACTAGACTCACTATTCAGTGGGTATTTTCCACCTTCCCTACCTCTGCCTTTTGAAAGACAAATATCTGAAGTTATTTAATTATTTTTCAGCAAGACATGAGTAGGGATAAAACACAGACCCATTGTTGCATCAGAAAATGTTCGTAGCCCAAAGGCACCACCCTTCATTGTCTTATATGGATTTAGATCCTCAAGGCTTAAAAGCTAAAGGAGGCTGAGAAGAAAAATGAAGAAAAATTAACTGGAAAAATGAGAAGGCTAGGTGAGCAGCTCAGAACCTGGTTTATCTTATGCTACTCAACCCTCTGATTGTCTGCCATTTATTTAAGTCAAAACCCGTGATTTTATTGGTATAAAGAACTTCCAATGTGGAAACTCTCATCACCGATGGATCAACAACCTACATATATGGTCACACAGTCAGTATGTGCATGATACAGAAATTTAATCTTGGGTCCTTCTAATTCTAAAAGAGGTCTTTCTATCCATTCCAACACTTCACTTACAGATTATTATTTTATGCCTATTAGCCTACAGTACGATAAGTACAAGAGTTTCATAGAGGTATGGTCTGTCTTCCCAGATAGATTTTGTGCTCCTTTTTGTCAGAGACAGTGTTTTATTCCTCTCTACATCTGCCACAGAATGCTGCCTTACACATCTTAGGCACTTTCTAAATATTTGTTGATAGGATACACTGCTCAATGTGTATGTTGGCTCTCCCCAGCTAAGTACCATGATGGTAAGAAGCATGTCTATAGATATCATAGCTTACATTCTTTTATGTTTAATTGGAAAATAAAAACAGGGAAGTTCTATATTTTGCATTCCAAATTCTAATTTCTAATCTTGAATCACCATTAACTTTATAATAAGAATTTCGACAAGGACCTCAGTCTCCCTATCTAGACAATATTCTGAGGAGACCCTCAGAGTACTAACCTACTTCATAGAATGCCTACAGGAGTAGCTTGGTTATTTGGAAAGCCAAGGGCGGGAGAAATAAGGGGAAAAAATTAATCATACCTCTAGTCTAGACCAGTCAGTTCTTAACACACATTGAACTTGGGTTCTTTTTTAATATTTTGATTATTTTGTTCAATATAATTGTTTTCCTTTGTAAACCCTATAACTTTTATTTGTTGCATTTAAAAACATTCTGAGAAGGGATCCATAGACTATGAGAGACTGCCAAATTAGTTCATGATATAAAAGAAAAGTTGAGACTCTCTTCTAAATCTAACAAGATCTGAAAAATTTTAAATAAACTCCTAACCAGCTTCTTTCCATGGTGCTTGTAAATTTATCATGAGGTGAGAAATCCTTTGGTTTTTCCTTTCCATAGCCTTGATAAGCCAAGTCCTCACCCAGCAATTATTTTCCAATTGCCTTGAATTATGGATAGCTTAGCTTTACATTTATATCATCATTGCTATCGTTATTCTCATTGTTTATTCAGTCATATCTGACTCTTTCTGGCCCTATGGAACATGTCCATGGAGTTTTCTTGGCAAAGATACTGAAGTGGTTTGCCATTCCCTTCTCCAGAACATTAGGAGTAAAATGACTTTCCCAGGCTCACACAGCTAGTAACTCTGAGGTCCCATTTGAACTCACATCTTCCTGACTACAGGTCCGATACTCTATCCACTGAACCATCTAACTCCTTTTTAATAATTATAATTATTATTTTATTCCCAGTGCTTAGCACAATGCCTTAGTCTATAGTAAGTGTTTAATAAATAATGGTTGTTTACTGACTGACTCATATTTTTCAATGAACTTTAGATAGAAATGGTCCAAGGATAAGTCTCTATCTTTTGCTTTATTCTTTTGTAATTAATGTTCTTTGTTCTATTGCACAGAGAGAAAAACTTCTTTCATAATTAATAAAATGGTTATTATAAATGATATTTATATAGCACTTTACATGCATTATCTATTTTGATTGCACCTGTAAACTACATATTATTGTAATATTTCAAAGAATGGTGATTTTTATCCATGGATATTTCCTTTGTCTTCTGTGCTTGTTTCTTCAAGGATCAGGAGGCAATCTCTAGGAATTGTTGGTCCTAAAAGCTTATTTCTCTGCTGAACTTAGCTAGGTTGGTTGTTTTTTTGTTTTATGAGGTTTTTTTGGAGGAGGAAGGCAAGACATTTGGGGTTAAATAACTTGCCCAAGGTCTCACAGCTAGCAAGTGTCAAATGTCTGAGGTTAGATTTGAACTCAGTCCCTCCTAACTCCAGGGCTGGTGCTCTGTTCATGGTACCACCTCGATGCCCAAAACTTACAATCATTAAGTTTTTCTAACTAACTTTTCTAACTTAGTAGGATTTGCCAGAGTTTGCACACTCTACAGGCATAGCAGCACTACGGTCACCCCTCAACAAGGTGTCAGTCAGAGTAAAACTATAGTGGATTTATACAAGCATTGTGATATATATGTTATATATGAAAAAGCTGAGAAACAGAGAAATTCAGTGACTTGCCCAGAGACACATGACTAATAAGTAATAGCTCTAGGATTCAAAGTCAGGCTATGGGATCAGGAACTAGAAAAAAAACTAAAGATCATGCGGTCCAAATTTTACTCTATAGATCAGGAAAGTGGAGCCCAATAAGAATGCTGTAAATGAGGTAGAACAATGTGGTTTTGTCCCAAGATGCTAAAATTTAGTGGGCCATATGATCTTTCACTAGTCCTGCACCATTCCCTTTTATCCCACCTCTACATCTGCAGAACAACTTCCCTTTTTTTCTCTCCTGAGTTCTAGTCCGAAGTCTACCACTCTCAACTGTAACAGGTATTTCACCCTGAATCCCAGGACCCAATGCCTACCATATCTAACACAGGGTCAAGACAACCCAGAATCTAGGGAGACTACCCTCCATCAAGCCTTCCTCAACCATGATGGCTTCCCATCTTCTGCTTTACCCCGTAACCTATTTCCTAAGGATTAAGAAGTCAGGGGCTATTGGGCATACTTCTAGGGAGCAAGCTAGACTCCTTTGTTATGGGCTGCCCTGTCCCCAATAAAAGCTGTGAGGTAAGAGTTATGTAACAAAGATGTGAGGACTATATATTTTCTTTGACCTTCATGACCTAACAAACCTCCCCAAAACAGAAATTGTGCAGCAAAGATAAAGAAACTTTAGTTATCTCTGTAGTCTAAGATACCCAGACCCAAAAGAAGTTTTTAAAAAAACACAAATTGATGTCTACCCTAAATGCCTACCCCTTTCCCTATTGCCCACCATGCTTTCACCAATGAGGCTACACTAGCCAACCCAAAGACCCAAACTACAGAATTGCAACAAATCCCTATGCCTCACCCCAGTTCCTCCTCCCTCTTTCTAGTGGCTTGAAACAGTTTGTTGTGTCCTCAATAGTCAAGGCTGAGACAATACTTTGTGCTATAAAATATTTCTCCTTTAGGAAAATGGAGGAACAGGAGGAATAGTGTAGGACATGTATCTGGACTTGAAATAGAGCCCAACCCCATACCCCAAACCCCACTCCTCCAAAATCCTTTGAGACCCAAACTTTAAACAACAGAAATCTTCCCCAGGTACAGTGGCACCAGGGAGATGGCCCTATGACATGCCAGGCCAGAGAACTGAGGAATAAGGCAGGATAAAATGTGCTGGAAGGGGGGAAAGGGGGAGGGGAGAATGAAGGAATTGTGCAACACTCCACCAAGCCTGAGGGAAAGAACCCAGCATTCACTCGGGGCAGAGACCTGGGCTAGTGAACTATGAATTGACGAGTTACTCAGGTAAACCACCAGTAGAGGGGAGGGAGTTACAAAATGAGCAATAGGCAAAAAAATGAATTTTTAAAAAAGACTGAAATTATCAAAGATCTAAGTAAGAAGAAAACTCAAAGACCTTGAACATATTCAGATAATCATGTGTTTATATATTATATATATAATATATATATATATATATAAAGAACAGTGCTTTCCAGATCTAAAACAAATGCAAACATCTGTAATTAGATACTGCAAAACAAAGGAAAACAATCCAACACAGGAGACCCTGTGAAATTTGAGAATATGGAACCATAATATGCTCTTCCCTAGTGATTTGAAAGGTAAATGAGAATTATGAGAGCAGGATTTAGTATCCTAAGTGTAAAAATAATGGGCAGAATACAAAAATTTGAATCTATAATGGCAAGTCTCGTTAAAGAAACAAAAAGGAAAATAATTTATTGGAAACATAAATACACAAAAGTAAAGGGCAATCTAAAAGAACAGAAGCAAAAAACAATAACACTTAAAGAAAACATGTTCACCATACAAATAAAACATATGGATCTTAAAGACAGGGTACATAGAGACAGCATAGAGATTATAGGTCTCCCAGAAAAACATGACAAGTCACAAAACTTTAACATCATAATACAAAAAAATAATAAAAGCAAATTGTCCAGAATTTCTGAACATAAAAAAATAAAATATCAATTGGAAGAATTCATCTATTGCCTCCAGAAAAAAAAAGCAAAGCTGAAAACTCAAGACATATAGTGGTTAAATTTCACAATTAGATTTAGAACAAGTCTTGCAAGCAACCGGGAGAAAGAACTTCAAATACAAAGGAAAAGAAAATTGAATAGTTAACATTTATAATAGTGTTTACTATGTGCCAAGCACTGTGCTAAGTGCTTCATAATTACCATCTCATTTGATCCTCACAACAAGCCTGGGAGGTAGATGCTATTATCCTCATTTGGAGATGAGGAAACTGAGGCAAAGATTAAGTGACTTGTACAAGGCCACAAAGCTAATGAGTGTCAGAGGCTGGATTCTTTCTATTTCCGGTCTGGTGCTCTATCCACTGCTCCACCTAGAATAACACAATTATTCTCCATTTACAAGAAAATGCACAAGGAAATGAGGAAATGTGATCTTAAGAGTAATGGAGCTCAAGGTACCACCCAGGGTGAGTTCAGACATAAATGAAAAAAAATGGGTGTTTAGTAGCAAAAAGATGTTTGAAATATTCGCAGAAAGAAAATTAGACTTGAATACATTATTTGTTTCTCAAATACCCCAGAAGAGAGAAATTCAGAAAGGGTAAATGAATACAGCAGCCAAAGATAGTAACACTGACAACAGAGAAACTAGTAAGAGACTTCTATCTAAATGTAAACAAGAAGTCAGAGGGGAAGGCAGAAGTCAAGCAGAGAAAACATGGAGAGATCAGCCTGGGACAATGTGGAGAGAACCTTGAAACATTCTCTACAGGTGAATATGTTTTTGTGGGACTATGCTATAAAATGAGAGGATGAATAAAAAGGGGGAGCAGGAGAATATAGTGGAATGTGTGATGCATCTGGGTCAAATTTAGGATTAGCAATGAGGGGAAGGGGATTCTTGTGATGTCTTAAGAAGAAAAGATGAGAAACTGTAAGGGATGGATAGAGGTAATTGGGGATGGTTTGAAGAAGTGGGGAAAGGAAAGATGTCTTGCTTAGGGAGTATATAGAGGTTCCATTGATGAATCCTACTATAAAAGAAGAAAAATATTCTATGAAAGAAGACAGGAACCTTGTGCTAGAAATCAGGTAACCAGAGGGAAGGTATAGATCAATGATGTCCCATATAATCAGGGATGTAAGGGAAGAAGAATAGTTCTACCACTGCGCAATATCCTCTCTGTCACTTGCAAGAATTTGAATTGTTCTGGGAGTGAAGCACAATAGAAAAAGAAATCCTTAGGGAAAGTTCTATAAAGCCATGGGTGGAAACTGCTTAGAGGGGAGAATCCAAAACAGATTTCTTAGAAGTTTTTATTCCATGAGGAATACACAGAAAAGGAGAGAGATCAGATAATTATAGGGGTCATGAAGCAGAGAGTGAAAATTAAGAATAGACAGAAAGAGAGGATTGGACAATGAAGAGAGTGAGAGAAATCCTCTCTAGCAAAAGGCACCAAAAATGAAATTTTAAAAACTAATGAACAAGACTAGTTGAAGGAAAGAAGAAGAAAAAAAACTCTACTTGACTAATGGGGAGGGGAAAGGAGGAAGAATTAAATAACCAGGTAAAAGCAGGAAAGGAAAAGGAACTAGCAAGAAAAACTCAAAAGGGAAAGGGATAGCAAACAGGAGAGGAGATTAGGGGTGACAGATAATAGGATAAATTTTTTAAAAGATTAAGCTAAAGTAACTGAAATAATATGGGATTGCGCTTACATAAAAGAAGAGGGGGGAAAAAACAAAACTTGAAAAAATCAAATATTAGAGACAAATGGAGGAATAGATAAACCTAATTCTCCTTCTGAATAAATTAAATAATCCAATAAAATGAAAAGAGTGACAGATTGGATAAGAAAATTCTACAATCTGTTTCTTATAAGAAATACATTTAAAAACAAAAAAACATAAACAAAACAAAACCAAGATAAAAAAATTTACCATGCATGAAATAAACTCAAAAGAATGTCAATTATACTAACAAAATCAACTATATTGACAAAACAAAATAAAAATTAAAGGAGTAAAAAGGGAAACTACCTTATGCTGAAAGAAACCATAGACAACAAACTAATATTAATAATAAACTTATATGCTCCAAATGCCACAGCATCTAAATTCATAAAGGAAATAGTGAGTTACAAAAAGATATAAACAGTAACACAATAGTGACAGATGACTTTAATCTCCCTCTCTCAGTTTTAGATAAGTCTAACAGAAATATGAACAAAAGAGAAAATATAGAACTGAATAAATTGCTGGGGAAATTAGAGCTAAAAGACCTATGGCATCTTCTGAGAGAGACTACTTTTGTATGAATGTTTTATGTGTGTGTGCATAACCCAATAAAATTATTGGAAACATTACCAAAAATAAAGAAGCCCAATGAAATCCTAAATAACGAGTGGCTCAAAAAACAAATCAAAATAACAGTTTATATTTATATGAAAGAAAAGTATAATAATGACACAACATACCAAGATTTCTGTAATGTAACTAAAGTAGTCCTTGGGTGGGGGGAGGGAATTAGACCTTTTAAAATACATTAACAAAATATAAAAAGAAATTATTAATGAATTGAATATGCATTTTTAAGTTAGTAAACAAAAATAAGCAAACCTAAAATGAGCACAGAGATGAAAATATTAAAAAGTAGAGAAATAAATTGAAAACAAAGATCTATAGAAATTACAAATAAAATTTAAAAGACTCTTTGAAAGAAAAAATCTGATAAACTTTTAGCTAATCTGATTATACAGAGAGAAGAAAATCAAATCAATAAAAGAGCAAATGAGGAAATTAAAACAAAACCAGAAAGGATAATTAGAACATATTATTCACATTCATATGCTACCAAAATTGAAAACACAAAAGAAATAGAGGGACACCTTCAAAAATATAAAATGACTAAACTATCAGAAACTCAGAAAGAGACCTCAAATAGCCAAATCTCAGAAGAGGAAAGAGATCTAGCTATAAAAGAACTACCACAAAAAAGGTCCTTATCCCAATAGATTCACATGAGAATTCCATCAAATTAAAAGAAAAAATACTACTCATACTTCACAAATTATTCCCAAAACTTGAGAAATAGAGCACCTCACCAGATTCATTTTATGAGACAAATATACTCTTAATGCCTAAACCAGGAAGAGATAAAATAGAGAAGGAAAACTACAGACCAATATCAATAATGAATATTGACTCAAAAACTTTAAACAAAAGCCTATCAATAGAACTACAGAGATTTATCCAGGAAATCATTTATTTTGATCAAGTGGGACAGGATGGTTCAACATTAGGAAAATAATCAACATAATTATATTAAAAATCAAAATATTCAAAACTACATGATATCAGAAAAAGTCTTTGACAAAGACATTTGTGCTAGAACCCTACAACATATAGGCATAGAGGAACTTTTTTAATAGCATAAAAAAGCATCATATGTAATTCAGAATACACTAGAAGCTTTTCAAGTTGATATGAGAGTGAAGCAAGGACCTCCCCCACATCATTTTATATAATTCTGGAAATGCTAGCAGTATCCATGAAAAAAAGAGAAAGAAACTAAAAACCTAAAGATAGGTAAAGGGGAGATAAAACTATTCCTATTTGCTGATGCTATAATGCTATACTTGAAAAATCCTAGAGAATCTACAAAATTAGTAATTCCAGAAAAGTTGCAGGTTAAAAAATAAACCTTCAAAAATCAACAGTATTTCTATATAATATTTTTAAAAGGCAATAATAAAAAAGGGAAATCCCATTCCAAATAATTACAAAATGCAAAAATATCTGGAGATTGACCTACCAAAGCATGCAAAAGAATAAATTCAATCACAAAATGTTGTTTAAAGAAATAAAAACAACTTAAATACCTGGCGGAATATTCAGTGCTCATAACTAAGCTATGCCAATGTAAGAAAAAAAGAAGACAATGTTTCCAAAGTTTATTTATACTTTTAATGCCATACCAAGCAAATTGCCAAGGGGATACTTTATAGATCCTGATAAAACAATAACAAAATTCATTTGGAAAAATGAAAGATGCAAGGGAATTTTGAAAAGAAATAGAAATGAAGAGGGAGTAGTTCTTCCAGACCTCAAATTGTATTTTAAAGCAGTAGTCATCGAAACCATCTAGCACTGGCTAAAAAAACAGATAAATCAGTGAAATAGACTAGACAAGAGGGGATCAATGAACAATGGAACTCAAGAACTCAGTGTTTGAAAAAGTGAAAAACATAAAAGACCTAGAAAAAAAATTTCTTTATTTCATGAAATCACTGGAAAACAGTCTGTCAGAAACTAGACTTGAACCAACACCTTATACTACATTCGACAAAACAATCTAAGTGGAAATATGACCTTAATATTAAAGATCATGCTATAAAGAAATTAGAAGATGAACAGATCATATACTTTTTTACAGCTATGAGCAAGAAATATATTCTTAACCAAACAAGAAACAGAGGCTAGTACAAAAGATAACATGGTTTTGATTACTTGAAACTGAAAAACTTCTGAAAAAAGAAACATTGATGCATCTAGGATGTGGTCAAATGGGAAAAATCTTTATATCAGATATCTCTGATAAGGGTTTGGTATCTAAGATATATAAACAATTTATATATAGATAAATACATATATAACATGTTTATAAATAGTGCATATATAATACATAAACAATTTATCAATTTATACATATAAACAAATATACCTTATATTATTTATACATCCTGTGAATATGCAGTTATGAGGATGTGGGAGTATGAGGAGGTGTATATGTTTGTTGTTCTTATTCAATCATTTCAGTCCTGTCTGACTTCTCCATGGTCCCATTTGATGTTTTCTTGGCAAAGATACTAGAGTGATTTGCCATTTTCTTCTACAGATGAGGAAACTAAGGCAAATAGGGTTGTCACTTTCCCAGAGTCACTCAGCTAGTAAGCATTTGAGACAGAATTTGAACACAGGTCCTCCTGACTCCAGTCTCCAGTGTTTCATCCACTGTGCCATCTAGCTATCCCTTGGTTGGTTGTTGTCCTTTGTCTTTGAAGAGGACCAAAATTAAATCACCATTATAAAGTGAAATTTCAGTGTATCCAACTGTGGCTGATCAGACCAATACGAACTCAGATTGCTCTACCACAGGTTGGGCACAGATAGTCTGTATGAATATTTGGGGTGGATATCCCAAATTGTGCATCCTGCATTTACTTTGTGCTGTTTTAATTCTGCTTTGCTCAAAGAGCACTGCACCTTTTCTTATGTGGGCATGCCATGCTGAGCGGTCCTGTGCCAGTGTCTCCCATGTTGCACAGTCAAACCTAAAGTTTTGAGAGAGATCTGGAGAGTGTCCTTGTATTGTTTCCTCTGGCCACCATGTAATCACCTGCCCCATGCAAGTACTCCATAAAATAGTCTTTTTGGCAAGCATATATTTAGCATTCAAACAACATAGCCAGCCTGTCAGATTTGCACTCTCTGAAGCACAGTTTGAATACTTGGCAGTTCTGTGCAAGCAAGGACTTCAGTGTCTGGTACCTTATTCTGCCAGGTGATCCTCAGAATCTTCTTAAGACAGTTCAAATGGAAATGATTCAGATTCCTGGCATGGCGCTGGTAGACTGTCCATGTTTCACAGGCATACAACAATGAGGTCAGCACAATGACTCTTTAGACCTTCAGTTTGGTAATCAGTCTAATACCTTTTCCTAAACTTTTCTTCAGAGCCTCCCAAACACTGAACTAGCTCTGGCAATGCATGCATCAACCTCATTGTCAAAGTGTACATCCCTGGAAAGTACACTAACAAGGTAAGTGAACTTATCCACAGCATTCAGAACTTCTCCATTTGTTGTAATTGATCATTCCACGTATGGAATGTTGGCTGATGGAGCACCTGTTTTTTCTTGGTGTTAATTATTAGACCAAAGTTAGCACAGGCAGCAGAGAATTGATCCATACTTTGTTGCATCTCAGCTTCAGAGGCTGCACTGAGTGCGCAATCATCTGCAAACAGAAAATCATGCACCAACACTCCCTCCACCTTGGTCTTGGCTGTAACCTTTTCAAATTAAAGAACTTATCATCAGTACAGTAGTTGACCTTGATGCCATGCTCATCTTCATTGAAGGTATTTGTCAATATGACTGAAAACATCATGCTAAAAAGCATGGGAGCAAGCACACAGCCTTGTTTCACTCCACTGGTGACTGGGAGGTCATGAGAGCATTGTCCTCTATCCAAAACCTGGGCAAAGATGCCATCATGAAATTGACATACAATACTGATGAACTTCTCTGGGGAGACAAATTTTGACATAATTTTCCATAAGCCCTCACAACTAACAGTGTTAAAGGCCTTGGTCAGATCTACAAATGTTGTGTGCAGACCTCTGTTTTGCTCCTGGCATTTCTCTCGTAGTTGTCAGGCAGCAAACACCATATTGACTGTTCCTCAGCCCTTTCTGAAGCCACATTAGGTCTCAGGTATATGATCATCTTCCAGGTGAAGGATCATCCTATAAAGGAGGACTCTAGCAAGAATTTTGCCAGCAGTGACTAAGAGAGAGATTCCCCCTGTGATTGTCACAGGACAATCTATTCCCTTTACCCTTATACAGAGGGACAATGGAGGTATCCTTGAGCTCCTCTTGCTAAATAACCTAGAAAATTTCAGTCAGCTTTTGCATGAGCAATGGTCCCCCTACCTTGTAAATCTCAGCTGGAATAGAATCAGCACCAGATGCTTTGCCACATGAAAGGAGCCTAATAGCCCTCAAAACCTATTCTTCAGTTGGAAGTTCAGCTAACTTCAACTGAAGTAAATGGTCAATGGCCTCAGCATTGATTGATGATAGTCTGTTGAGAATACTATGGAAGTGTTCAGCCCATCTCTCTAGGATCATGTCCTTGTCACTAATCAATATGGCTCCATCAGCACTGAGTAGTTGTGATGCACCATAGGTATTTAGTGCATAAATAGCTTTCAGGGAATCATAAAAGTGCTTTGGGTTGTTGATATCAGAATAAAACTGAATTTCCTCTGCCTTCTTGCTGAGCCAGGAATCCTGCATCTCTCTAAACTTTGCTTGTACTTTGCTTTTGATGGAATTAAATGCTGCCTTCTTAGAGGTGAATGAACTATCCTGCTGGAAAATCTTGTGGAGTTCTCGTTTTTTCATTTAGCAGTTTCTGAATTTCCCCATTATTTCCATCAAACCAGTCTTGGTGTTTGCCAGTGTTCTGACCCAGGTGAGCAAATGCAGTGCTGTACACCAAATCTCTGAAAGCTGCCCACTCCTTTTCTGCTCCACTGTTGCCAACTCTGTGTTAGCTCAACTTTCCCTCCAAGTCAGCAGCAAACTGTTCATGCTCAGGGAAGAGCTCTAATTTGTTGATATTAATTCTTCTGGTAGTCGTTTTGCCTTGGGGGTCAGCGCTGTTGATGAATGCTAATATTTAGCTTGGAAAAGATAAGTCTACGATCAGCCCAGCACTCAGCACCACATGTTGCCTTTGTCACTCTCACATCTTGTCTGTCTCTTATCCTTACAATGACATAATCTGTTAGATGCCAGTGTTTGCTGCGAGAATGCATCCATGAAGCTTTATTGCATTTAGGTAAATAGAAGACAGTGTTGGTGATGAGAAGGTCCTGTGATGCACAAAGTCTTCAGCAATAAATGACCACGGCTGTTGCTGTTTCCAGTTATCCCTTAATAAAAATAGGAAGGAATAATAACGACTAAAATTCATATGGAATTTTTATTCCAACCCTGATGTAAGTTCCCTAATTCAGGTCTACCAGGGCAGACTCCATCTCTACAATTCCTCTTGTATCTCACATTAAATAAATTCATAGAATCACAGTGTTTAGAGTTTGAAGGAAATTTAGAGGTCAGGTAGTTCAATTCCCTCATTGTACAGATGAAGAAATGGGAAAGTTAAGTAATATACCCAAGGTCGCACAGGTAGTAAGAAATAAAGCCTAGATACAAACTCCATGTAAGCAGCTTGGTAGCACAGTGGACACATTTAGTCCCTCAACTCCTCCATTTTTAATTTGATTAGTGTACTTATGTCTAGATATGCCTGGATATGCTAACCACCCCACATTCATATCACAAACCCCATCCCACCCCAATACCAATATGAAAAGATCCTAGCAGATCTTTGTCTGAAAAACAGGGTAGATATAATAAGGGATGACACTTGAGGTTGACTCCTGAGATAATCTTGTCATCTGTGAGGGTAAAATCTTCATCTTCCAGGCTGCTTGGTCTTCTGAAAGGCAGTTTTAAGTCACTGGAGGTGTCACAGAGAGAGACTCCACATGGATTTTTCTTTTCATTTTACTGCACATCATAAACTAGTCATTAATTATAAGATTTTGTAAAGAAACTTATAATATATAATTTCTGTGCCTTGATTTGTACAGTGGTATATGCTCCTTTCTATGAGTCTAGATCTATGTTTACATTTATAATGGAGATTTCCTGGTGCCTCTACCAAGGTAGATAGAAAACTATACTAAAACATGAAGTCTTTTTTTAAAAATTTGTGTGACTCTGAATCACTTGATTTCTATTTTTTAAAATTTTTAATAGCATTTTTTTCCAATTACAGGTAAAGACAATTTTCAACATTCATTTTTTGAAAGATTTTGAGTTCTGAATTTTTCTCCCTCCCTACTTCCCATCCCTCCTCCCCAACATGGCAAGTAATCTAATATACATTATACATGTGCAATCATGTAAAACATATATTTCCATATTAGTCATGTTATGAAAGAAGAAACAGAAGAAAAGGGAAAAATGAGAAAAAAAAAAGTAAAAACAGTATAATCCAGACTCCATCAGTTCTTTCTCTGGATATGGATAGCATTTTCCTCATAAATCTTTTGGAAATTGTCTTGGATCAAAACTGCTGAGGAGAGTTAAATCAATAATAGTTACTGTTGCTGTGTGCAGCATTCTCCAGATCTGCTCATTTCACCCCACATCTATTCATGTAAGTCTTTCCTGGTTTTTCTGAAATTCTCCTACTCATCATTTCTTATAGCACAATAATATTCTGTTACATTCATATACCACAACTTGTTCAGCCATTCCCCAATTGACAGGCACCCCTCAATTTCCAATTCTTTGCCACCACACAAAAAAAGAGCTACTTTAAATATTTTTGCATATGTGGGTCTTTTTCCCTTTTCTACGATCTCTTAGGATACAGACAGGTAAGCACAGTTTGAATACCCTATGGGCTTAGTGGAACATGCAGTCTTAAGGAGTTGCCTAAGGCACTGAGATTAAATTTCTTACCTAGTATCCGGTGGCCAAAGGCAGAATTTGAACTCAGGGGTTCTTGACTCAAAGACTAGCTCTTTATTCACTATGCAACACTGTCACTAATTTATATTGCATTTGAATAGGAAGAATTTGAGTTGTGCGCTTTTTGTCCCATGCTTCACTCAGTAACAATGTCACCACCTGCACAAAACAGGGAAACCAATGCTAACCTAAGGTATTGGTGAACACATAGGAGAATATCCTACATAGAACACAAACAGAAAATGCTCCTATTCACAATGTGCTTAGTGTACTGAACCCAAGAACATTCCAGGGTTGATACCTCAGTGAGATCTATGATTGTTTGAAAGAGATCAGACTAGTAAAACACATTTTAATCATGAAGTTGGAAGTGCGGTCCTTTGAGATGGTCTATCAGCGTGTGTGATAGGTGAAGAAACCTGTACTAAGCATTAACCATGTGACAAGCACAAATTCTGAAAATATAGAGAAAGACAGAGAAAAGACAGTTCCTGCCCATAAGAAGGCATTCTTCCTTTCAAATGGAGGAAGACAAAACATAAAAGAAAGCTAAAAGACAGAAAGGTCATGGGGGCATAGTCTAGTATATACTAGTACAGCCTAAAGAGAAATGAAGACATGGCTGGCCTGTGTGTCCTCCTTAAAATGGAAGCTCTGGGAAGAACTAGCCAATCAGAGGAAGAGGATTAGGTCAGGGTTCTTCAAGTATAAGATGTCTAGGGATAGGATAAACTTCCAGATGAACGGGATTCTGTCGGAAGGATAGAAAAAGAGCGTGTGTGTGTGTGTGTGTGTGTGTGTGTGTGTGTGTGTCTGTGTAACTCAGTGTGTATATACCTTTAAATATTGAACAGGTCCTATAAATAGACAATCAGCCAAGCCCAGAATTGGAGGGTAAAGGAAAAAGCCCAACCTGAACTGCTTTCAATGTTCCTAAGCTGCTCAATGCCCCTCAAACCAATCGTTTTTAGCACCAATATTCTCACATTCCATGGCTATCAATCATGAAATGTGAAAATCTCAAAAGAATTAAAGTTTGTACAAGAGCAATAGAGAGAAGTGTGGTGGATATAAATAAGCTGCCAACTATGTGATGTGAAAGATAACCTTACAATCACATAAGAACAGAAAAGGATGAAGGCCAGTCATGGAGTGAGAGTAAGGGTCAACAGAGAAGCAACCGGAGTCTTGCCCTGCTGCCCTCAAAATATTTTTTTAAAAAGACAGAAGACCTCCAACATTCTGGGTGAACACTCTCTAAGAAGAAGGGAAGGGGGAGGAGGTTACAGAAAGATATGGAAAAAATTTCACAGAAAAGCAGACCCACCTGGAGAGATGGCATGGTATAATGGTTAAAGCTACCCTTAGAATAAAGAAAATGAGAGATCAAGTCCTTCCTCTGACATGTACTGACCACATGACTCTTTAATTCTTCCGAACCTCCCTTCCTCAACTACAAAACTGAGATAACAGCACCAACCTTAGGGGGTTCATGTGAGGATCAAAAGTGTTTTACACACCTTAAAGAGCTAAATAAATGTATAAAACTATTCTTATTGAGGAAATGAGTCCATCAAAATATTGAAGTACAGTCAATTCTACTATAATGCTTGTTTTGAAAACGCAAATTTGTTCCAACACAATTGATATAGTAAGGAACAATTTAGTAAATTTCACATTTACTTATGCGTGATTTCAGCAGATAGAAGCAGAAAACAGAACCCAGCTGAACCAAGCACAAGCCACATACAGGAAAACACCTCAAATATCTTCCAGCTACCTCCTGTTCACCCCAAGTGTTGTCCTGCAAGGTCTGATAACACCATTTCACAATCAGTCACAAGATGCAACCCTTCCCATGTCCACTTCCACAAGCAAATTTTAGGGCTTTTTCAGGGCTAAGTGCCATATTATTGTGCATGTTTTGCTGTAAGCTATGGAGGATTGGTCTGCCCTCCCATCTCCCACCTTCCACCATGGATGAGGCCCTTCTCCTCCCCCAAGTTGAGACTCCCCACCCCTGCAAGGGTGGGAGTCCCTACAAGGGACTCTGCCTTCTCACTTGCAACAACTTGACTTCACCAGCCTAGCATCTTTGGGATGCAGGGCTTATGTGGAGCATTACCCCAAAGCCAGTGATACACCACTATTTATTTTATATATTTGTAGAATTTTAACCATTTAGCTTGTATAACTGTTTTTTTTAATTATGTTCCTATCATTTTCAATGTATCATTGACAAAATTTTTGCATGTTGTGTAACACAATTTCCCCCAGTAAACCCTGTGGTTTTTTATTGTGCAATTTTGCAAGGTGAATCAAGGTGATTCTCAAGAACACACAAGTCTCATTATAGTAAAACTGACTGTATTGAAGATTGATGGCCTGTTTGGTGATGGCCAATCATATACCTTGGATCTCCAAAGCCTTCGCTCAATTCTAGACATTATAGATTATTTTCCAAGTGAGATTTGGGGCAGTTTTGTTGTTGTTGTTATTTTTTTATAACCTTGCTGGAGATGGAGGTCTGAGAATGCAGCAAATAATTAAACTCCAAACTCATCTTCATCCCCACCACCCAGAGAGAAAATAATAAATGTCTAAGTCTGGAGATGTCTGAAGAAGAGGCAGAGAATCATGGGTCATCCCCAGCAAAGAAATCCCCCACCTGCTCCCAATCCTAGTTTATCAAGAGCACTTCAGTTGCAATGACCCCAACTTACTCCTCAGATAAAGACCTCCTCTTGCACAGATGATTTTCAGCCAAACCTCCCTGCAATCTGCCCTTGAAATGTGGATAAATGGAGTTTGAATTTGAAAAAAAAAATGAAGTAGGGAAACAGACCTGGGAAATTATGCACAAATACCAAGTTCAAATAACAGAAAAATTCATCAAACATATTTATTTTATCTCTTCATTAAAAAGGTTGAGGTAAGACCATGTGCAGCTCAGACAAATCTCTTCAATGCATGATAAGTGAAAGGAGAACACTCTAAGGATTCTGCAGAAGGTCATATGGCTTTTCCAAGGACATTGAAACACTGAGCAATTTTCACAGTTATCTCTGGAAGCAACTAGAAAGCAGGGAAGGTTGTGGAAGAAAGTTCCTTTCCTGGCACTAATTTAAAAAGCAAGGCTGACTCTTTACACAACTGTGCTGCCAAAGCTTTTCTTTGGTGATCACAACTCAGTTCAGCAGATTATTGTGCCCTTTCCTACCCCATCCTCAACAAGTAGCATTTCCTTCTCCTTCACTCATCCTCTGTTGTCCTACTCTCTTTCTTCCTACTATGGGAAACTGTTCTGAGGAAGGTATTTGGTTTCAATCATTTATACTTCTAACTAAAATAGGTTACTCTGCTTCCTACCCAAAAGGATTTGCATTCTGAGCTTTTCTCTAATTACAATTTGAAAGACTTTGTACTTCTTGAAAGGTATTTCAATATGCATCAAATAAAAGGGGTATATATTGGAGGAATTGGGCCTTCTCTGTTACCCTTAAATCGTGTATAACATCCTCTCCAATCTGCTTCAGGACTCTGCTCAAAAAGCACCTTCTGCAAAAGGCCTTTTCTAGTTCTATGAGATTCCCTTCATCTAGGTCAGTGGTAGGAAATCCAACAGGATTCTGCCACGCTTGAGGACCTAGAGGGCCACATGTGGCCTCCAGGTTGTGATTTCCCCACCACTGATCTAGGTAGATAGATAATGCACAGTGTGCCTTCTAGAGCTACCGTCAAGAAGATGAGCTCAAATCTGACCACAGATATTTACTATTGTACAAATCTGAGGAAGTCATTTAATCTGTGTGCCTTAGTTTCCTCATCTGTAAAGGGGAGATGACAATAGCAGCTATCTTCCTGGGTTGCTGGTGAGGATCAAATGAAATATTTGTAAAGGATTTCACATGCCTTAAAGTGTTATATAAATGCTAGGTATTATTGTTAACTTGGTGCCAGCTAGCTGTGTGACCCTGGGCAAGGCACTTAAACCCTGTTTATCTCAGTTTTCTCATCTGTAAAATGAGCTGGAGAAGGAAATGGCAAACCATGTCTGTATCTTTCCCAAGCAAACCCCAAATGGAGTCACAAAGAGTGACTAAATGACTACTGAAATGACTAAACAACAGTAACATTATTAATGTCTACTCTACCTTCATCTACTTAATTATTTATATGCCATTTCCTCTATTAGAATTATGGTTTCCTGCACACAGCAACAGTCAATGCTATTTGACTAGCTAACCAACCACTGGGCTGAAACCTCAGCTTGTGTTCAGATGGACCGGTTGAGTCCCCAGACATCTGAATGCCACCTCAGGTTCAAGGTAACCCTGTGAGAGACTTTCTGAAAGCTTACAAGCTATCATCAGTGTGCTTCCCATTAGCAATCAATAGACTCAATTAACTCTTAGAAAAGACATTTACTCTAAATGCATACCAAGAAGAGTAGTTACAAAGCATTTATTTCCCCCCAGAAAAAGCAACTGAGGACAAACCCCCACAAGACACAGAGAGTTCAGAGTATGGTGGGTATGGAAGGAGGAGAGCGAACACTGAGTTATAGTACAATGGTACCAAAGTACCATTGGCAAGGTCATAACTAGAGCAGAAATGCCACAGTGTCCTTTCTATATCTGGAGAAACTTATTGAAGTCCACTGAGGGGCCTGGGGTCAGTGATGTGCTGGACAAGTTGCTCCAGTGCTAACTGAATCAGCCGATCACAGGTGGCACAGTCACAACTAAAGAGTTGACTCAACCAAGCTTGCTTCTCCCAGGGCAAAATGTCTCTGCAGGACAGGTCCATTCAGTGCCAGGCAGGGTCAGGCAAGTTATTCAGTCACTGGCCCATCTCCTCTCTGCTAAATGTTGATCCTCTGGACTTCTGGGCTTTACTCCTTGATGAAGCCTTGACTGGGGGCTACTTAACTATTTCAGCTAGATTGTTACAATGCTTTTCTATCAGAGTGCTATTGTACCTTTTCAAAAAGGGCAGAGACCTTAGCCAAGGATTGGAAGAAGACTCCCTAGTTCTATTCTCCAGAGCAGAGCTAGAATTCAGAACTGGGTTCCCTCAGTGAAACACTTCACCATAATTTATGGGGATCATTCGTGTTTCCCAGATTCCTAGTGGATCTTATGCAAAATGAGAGAAAAAGTACTAAGACAGCATGTGCCCTGGGGTGCATTCATTGTCCTGTTGACTTCTTCTTCATCGTCATGGTCATCATCACTACTAACATTTATATAGCACTTACTACGTGCCAAGCACTGTGCCAACAGCTGTAAAATTATTAGTTCATTTGATCCTCACAACAACACTGAGAGGCAAATCCATTATTATATTATCCCATTTTACAGATGAGGAAACTGAGGCAAACTGCCACTAAATTACTTGCCCAGAGTCATACAGCTAGTAGATGTCTGAGGCCAGATGAGGAGAACAGGTTATTACCTACGTACCATTTAGACTTCAACAAAATTGGAGGTCGTAAGAGGTAGAGATTGAGACAATAAGAAGGCAAATAGCTGTAATGTTCTACACATATATCTGTTAAACACCATGTAAGCATTTTCTTCACAACCTCCATGAAGGAAAGAGGGTGGTGATTAGTTTTGGATCCTACAGGACATGCCTCCCATTTTCTCCATTCCTCTAAGGCATCCTTCTTTTTACTCTGCAGGTATCTTACATACACTATTGATGAGTATGCCATCATTGTCATTAGGATGTATAAACTCCCTGAGGATAGGGACCATCTTTGCTTTGCTTTGTGTGTGTGTGTGTGTGTGTGTGTGTGTGTGTGTGTTTGTGTGTGTGTGCATGTGGATGTGGGTGTGTGTATCTTCAACTCATTGAGCACAGTGAGCCTAGGACATAATAAGTGCTTAATAAATGCTTACTGATTGCTTGTTGATATAGGGCTGCTAAAATCATAGGCAAATTGTGTAAGTTTAATCCTATTTTAAATATATAGGGGTCGCTTTGACAGACAAACTATTGGGAGTCCTTTGGCAAAGAAGAGAATCTTTTGGGAAAAATTTGGTTGTAAGTTCCCTAAGGACAGGGACTGATTTTTCTTTTCTGTGTGTTCTCAGTATCACAACACCTTATGCACAGCAAGTATTTAAGACATGCTTATTGATTTTATAAAGTGAAAAATCTCATTGTAGTGTGAATATTTGAAGTTTCTAATTTCCTATTTCAAATCTGTTTAAAGTATGGCCTACTCTGTAACCATTTTGGATATGATGAAACTAAGGCCTAAACAGAAGTTCTGACTTACCCAAGATCACCTAGCATCCTACCCCTCCCCATTTCCCCCCTCTCTCCCTCACCTCAGTCTCCTGCTTCTGAATCCACTCCTTAACCAACTCCATCACCCCGCTTCCTTGTCTGAAGAATGGACAAATATGAGAACTCTATTCTCCAAGTGACCTGATTAAAATGGAACAGATTTCTTTCATGCCCCAATGAGGTACCAAGTAGGTACAACATCAGATCTCACTGAGCTGGTCCAATTTCTAGCACCACAGCAAAAGAGGATCCAGCCTTCTCAACATGGGAAGTACCTTGCCATCTCATTTGTCATTTCATATTGTACCTAATCCCTGGGAAAACCCTTGGCTAGCAGGTCTTATTGCTTATGAGGAGGAGCATAAGCTTCTTTGATGATTAATTTAGGCAGCACAACAGGGACAAAGGATAAGATGAAAGCATTCTTGAATTCACTTGCATTTTCTGACAAGCATCCAGCAACAGCCTGACTTCTACTTCTAGAGGAAGTTTCCTTGGCCTTCAAAAACCACCATCCTTGGAGTCTTGGGGTCAGAAAATAAAGGAGGCTCATGAATCCTTTATTCCTTTGTTTGGGGAAACCAAGTAAGCAAAATTATCTTATTATGAGAGACATTATGATATAGTACAATGTCAAACTCAAATAGAAACAGATCCCTACAAGCCTCATATTGACTTAGAAAAACCACAAATGAACCTTATGTTGTATTGCATTTTTATTTATTCTGTTAAACAATTCCCAGTTATATTTTGATCTGGTTCTGGCTCTACTTGAGTGTTTTGCTGGTCAGGCCTCAAGTTTGACACCTCTCATGTGGTGGATAAGGATTTGACCTGGAAATAATTAGGAATTGAGTGTGACTCCTGCCTTCCAAGTGCTTTACGTACTTTAGAGCACTATATAAATGATATTTTTTCCCTCTGATATACAAAACCTGAATTGATAGCTTAAGTTGTCTATACTACTAACTTGACAATCAAATACC